>LBNU01020262.1:57178-73973 GCA_014162995.1 Artemisia annua | reverse complement strand
TTTTTTTTTTAGTCCTTGAGGGTATGAGAATAAGGGAATGACTTTCATTCCCATTGTAAATGTTTGGTTGGTTCTAGTTTTTAAAATTAGGAATGAAACCCTCAAAAATATCCCATACCCACCAAGCATGGTGGAATTACAAACCCATTCCCATAAACAAACCAAAAGCCCCCTAGAATATCGTTCTCCGGAATAAGCCTCCAATTTTCCTAAACCTCCATTGACCACTCTAATCTAACACGATCTTATAATTGTGTATCTCCTAAATTGTGTGAAAAAACAACTTACACAAATTACAGTGCCTATTATAACTTCATGATGATCAAGTTTTAAGGGTGAAATATAATATCAGTTTTAAATAAGCATTTTGGGAGTTGCTTATATGCTTATTGAAATCTATTCCTATTTATGTCCTAAATCACCCAATGAACAATATTGTCAAACACAATAACATATCTGATTATTGCATTTTGTTACATCATAAGCAAATCAAAACAGCTTGCTTAGCAATCCAAAACACTCCGTTACTAACAAGACTAAAGATTAATTACTCGTCGCACTTTCGTCACACCTGTCAAGCAGCTTATCACTATGCCAAAAAGGCTCACTCAGCACATTAATAAACCAAAACCAACTGGCTTGAAAAAGTTAAATAAGTAACCATGATGGCTAAAATCTACTAAAGCAGTGCTATTTGATTTACATTGAAATTTGGTATGAAGATGATAATTGGGCTAAAAGTAGTGCAATACCCCAACCCAAAAATATTGAATCCAAATTCTTTTGCCCCATGGCTAAACCCACTAACGCAGTGCAACATCCAACTTATTCCAACCCAAACAATGTTAGTATTACTTTTATTCAAACTTTATCAACGAAGCTGAATGATTAGCATCTGCCAAGTTGTTATTTTACTGTCATCTATAAGAGCATGGGGAGTCATAACGCTTCACCGGCGTTATTCCTAGTGGTATCTCCATAACGCACGTTACCACGTTATTTCCATTTCCTCTTGTGCAGCGTTGGACCAGCGTTTCCCTCCACGTTAACGCAGTAACTTGCGTTGTAACGTCCAAAGCAGCATTTGAAAATTGCAAAACAAGCCCTTGCGTTCTAACGGCTAGTTTGTGGGAAAAGCAAAAAAAATAAATAAAATAATAATAATAATAATAATAATAATAATAATAATAATAATAATAATAATAATAATAATAATAATAATAATAATAAGGTTACCGTTTTGAAACTAACGGCTAGTTTCACAAGAAAAAAAAAATAGAACCTTATATAAATGAACAACAACAACAAGTATATGCACTATCTTTTCACAAGACAAAAAAAATAACGCTAACACTCCTATTCTCACAAAATCAAAACCATGTCGGGACGAGACGATTCAAGTTTTTTAAATTTGATGGGTATTGTAAATGCTAACGCTAACCCGAACATCGGGTCTTCTTCAAATCCTAGCCCATTTGGTAACTTGTCATTCGAACAACAACAACAATTGTTATATTTGTGGCAACAAAATAACGCGGAGCAATCCACACCCCCAACACCACAAACCCAATCCTCACAAGCGGCTAGTGTCGAAGTGGAACCCGAAGCTACGTCTCCACGAAAATCCAAACGTGGAAGTAAACGTGTGGCAAAAAATGGCAAAAAACAACTAGTCGACGAGGTGTTTGATGAAAAAAATCCCGACGTGAGCGAGACTACGTTACGTTGGACACCGGAAGAGGAAGTTTTACTTGCCGTGTGTTGGGTGGCCGTTTCCGAGGATAGGAATGTTGGAGTTTCTCAAAAGGGCATCACTTTTTGGTATAAGGTTATGAATGAGTTCAACCGGCAAAATTTTCAAGTTCGTAACAAAGATATGATAACAAGCAAGTGGCATACGTTGAATGGAAATTGCCAAAAGTTTCTAGCGGCTTACAAACGTGCCATACGCACGAGAAAGAGTGGTGAAAATGAAGTGGATGATATGAGAAACGCTAGACAAATGTATCGTGACGAGCATAAAGGTATGCCGTTTAATCAAGAGGAAGCGTGGTTAATTTTGAAGAAGTGTCCAAAATGGGACGCGCCAGCACCGATTGACTTAACCGTAGACGTCCCCGGTCAAAGCAACCAAGAGCTATTTGGTGATGATGTATGTCCACGTCCTCCCGGGAAACAAAGGACGTCCAAAAAACAAAAGTCCGATACATCGACTAGCACCGGTGGAAGTGCGTCAAGCAACTTGGAATCTATGACTACCGAGCTTCGACTTAGACGGGAAGCGGCCCAAATGGCGTACGAAGCGTCTAGAATGAAAGACGAGACGGCTATGCGTATGGAGGAAATGAGATTTCTCGGTATGAAAATGAGTGAAGTCGATCCGGATGAGGTGTATTTCATCAAAATGGAAAAACAAAGAATCAAAGAGAAATATAAGTTATTTCATCCGCCAACCAATCCATATGATACCGACTAGTTTAAATTATATACTTATCGTATGTTTCATTTCGTAATTTCTATTATGTCATTTTTTTTAATTGTAATGTTTTTATTTTGTATTGTAATTTTAGATTTATTAATAAAATGTTTGAATGTTTAATAAATGAATTTGTTGAGGGTAGAATTTGTAAATTTGTAAAAAGTGGTGTTATTTGATGTTATGATTTCCTGGTGTTTTTTGGTGTTATGTTATTTGGTGCTGAGCTGATATGGCACTGACGTGTCACGGTGTTATTTTATAACTTGAGTTATCACTCCCTTTACTCTAATATTTAAAGTAGGCCTTAATTATAAACCATATACGTATATAGTTGAACTTGAATGTTGCTTAACCGAACATATTGAGGCTACGTCTATCAAACGTTCTGATGATGGGTAAAATGATAAGTACTCGTTACTACCACTTCAGTTTACGGCATGAATTTGGTGATATAACACCACTAATTGAGGCTAGCTACGCCTACAATTTTGTTGGCAAATTGGATTGAGAAAAATACACTCGTGAATACTTATTAAAGCGAGAAGAAGACATAAAGGGATTTGCGTTGAAAATGAGCTTTCATGTGAGATGAGTTTCTACTACTTGCATACACTTTACCAAAAATTTCTCAGCTGACAACTACGACTAAGAAAAATTAGTTCTGGATATTTCTTCTCTAAAAAACGTCATGCAATGCAACACCCCATATACTATTTTACAACACCAACTATGTTGATTATAAGACTAATGCTAATGGCAACACCGTTTCCACAAAAGCAACCCCGTCACGTCAGCGCCACCTCAGCTTTCTCTCTCTACAACCCCACCCCAACCATAACTAGCTAGGGGTGACCACAAAAGCCACCCCCAAAACTACAACCAAAAAAATACCCCAAAAAAAAAAAAAAAAAAAAAAACAAAAAAAAAATTATTTTATGTCAGTTTATTGTAGGAATAATATCCTCGCGAAAAAAATTCTTTCCATTTATGGTATTTAAGGGCAGTATTGGGGGTTGCAGTTAATAGATTTGGGAGATAAAAAAGAGTAGAAAAATAATAACTTTGTCATATCAATGGAGTTTAAATAATGTGAGGGGGTTTACGGATAACGCCACACCTAGTATATAACATTTATTGAAGTAGAACTTGGAGCCGGTATTGTTACGAAGCCGCCTGTTGTGTGGTCGCCGGTCGGCTGCAGGGAGTAAGATGACTTGGGTGTATTGTGGAGCCGCGGCTCGAGCAAGCAATGTTCACACGCAGAGTCGAGCCGAACCGTTTGGCGTTGAGGATTATCAGTTCTAGATGTTTTATACAAAAACCACTTAATTTTAGGGTTCGCTACATGTTTATATAAAAACCACTTAATTTGGTTTTTTATTTAAAAATCAAACACACACAAGGGGTGCGGTAAGAATATTAGACAAGAAATTTATTTTATACAAAAAATATTTTTATTTAGGGTTTGTTGATTTAGTTGGTAAAAACTTAAATTATTTTAGGAGTTTTGGTCGGAATGATGAATAAAACGCCTGATTATGCTTGCTATATCATAACAGTTAGCTAAAAGAGTTAATTGAGGAGTTAGGGTTTTTGTTCAGTGTTTATCCATTTTATTTTAAATCAAAGTTATTAAGTTCAGCTTTTTTGATTTTGCATTTAAGTTAGAAAATATTTTAAGGGCTTTGGTTGGGGTAATGAGTAGGGTTGTGCTTGTTGTCTAAAATTTGACTTGTATGTTGTCATTTTACAGAATTTATGGTTAATATGGACACCACTTGCTTGCCTATTTTGGTTTTGCAAAAATCGGATGCATAAAATGCAACTGTATTTTGCAGCCGATTTGATATATAGCCAAGATACTAGATTTGGGATTTCAATAATTGTTATTTGTTTTGTAGATCCTATTTGGATAGCATTTGTTTGGCTGTGATGATTCAGCAAGCCTTAGTTCTTGTTTGATTCTCTTATTTTATCCCACTCTTTTCTTTTGTATCTATTTATTTTTCTTGTTTGGGGTAAATCTTATTTTGTGGTTATTGCTTTCTCATGCCACAACAGTAGTTCTTTTAATTTTGTGAAAAAAAAATCGTTGGTCCATTTTTGTCTTTTTTTTTATTTTTATTATTTTTTCTTTTCTTTTATGATTTTGTCTTTATTTGTGCTTATCCTTTAAAATTTTTCTTTGTTTAACGCTCCAGAAAGTCATAGCTAATATGTATGTCCTTCATTTTCTTTCAGAGTAAAACATTTAAAATGGAAGTCTCACGATTAAAATCAATATCTTCTCAGAATAGTTTTTGATCATTTTTCTGGTTTTTCACAATTCCCTCTTTTAGGAAATAGTTTCCTTTTCTTTTTATCTTTTTTCTTTAGTTTCATTCTTTATTTTGTTTTATCAGAAAAAAAAGAACCAAGAAAATCAAAACAAACTTCCACTTCTACATTACCAAGACTTGTGAAGACGTTGTATACCTTCTTCGCTTCATCAACAAATAACCTAAGTTTTATTTTTAAAATTTTCTACTCCAGTCTCAAGCTTTCGCGATTTCACCGCTCGGACTGCGGGGAAGTATTAGAGAATAGATTATTGTGTAGTGTAGTGTGCAAGCCGGGTCTGTGAGCTTAAGGTCCACTAGGATTATGGTTATTCTACTTTCGTAATCTATATATAGTGATTAATAATAAATAATACTGGGTTTTATCATTCAACATTATGTTTAATCAGATTTGGTTTATGAATACCTTTTTCAAATCACATACATCTGAATAGGGCTGAGCATATCCCGACCGACTACCGATAGTCGTCCCGATTCCGACAATCTCGCCGGCCCGATTCCGATCCCGACTAGTAAACGGGTCGGGAGTCGGTTTGGTTTTCCGGCGAACTCGGGATTCGGGCTTGTCGGTATCGGGTCGGGACGGGATGAAAACCGAAAAACAACAAAGAAAACCGACAAATCCGACCGATCCCAACCAATCCCGACCGTCCCGATACCGAACCGACTGGTTTTGGGTCGGGAGTCGGTTTGGTTTTCCGTCGATCTCGGGATTCGGGCTTTGTCGGTATCGGGTCGGGACTTAACAAAATACTCGTCATTTACGTTACTTAACAAGAAAAAAACATAAATAGTAGACAAAACCGCAACTCACCTCATCTTCCAAGGACCACAAACAAAAAAGAACTCATTCGTCAATAACCCAATCCATCACGCAATTATCCAAAACAAACCACAACCCACCACGTGTCACACTCTCAACGGTCAGATCTCCACCTACCATCTTCTATTAACCACTATAACATCACCACCACACTCCCAAAAATATCAACCAATCCAATCCAACCCACCATGAAGAACAAAAATATCTTATCACTCCTACTAATCCTCTCCGTCACCGTTACCGTTACAGTCACCGGTAACGAAGATGACCCGTTAATCCGTCAAGTAGTACCCGAACAAGAACAACAAGAACCAACTGATCATCATCATTTCACACTGTTCAAAACCAAGTTCAAGAGAACATACGCTACTCAAGAGGAGCATGATTACAGGTTCACGGTGTTTAAAGCTAACTTACGCCGTGCTAAGCGTCACCAGATTCTTGACCCCACGGCGCAACACGGTGTTACGAAGTTTTCTGATCTGACTCCGGCGGAGTTTAGGAGGAGGTATTTGGGGTTGAGCGGTGGTGGGAAGATTAAGCTTCCGTCTGATGCTAATAAGGCTCCGATTCTTCCGACGAGTGATTTGCCGGAGGAGTTTGATTGGCGGGAGAAAGGTGCTGTTACTCCTGTTAAGAATCAGGTAGCTTAATTCTTAAGTTTGATTATTTTTATTTTTATTATTATTTATTTATTTATTTTTTATTTTTTAAACTTTGTAATAATAAGTTTAATCAAGGGTAAGATGGTAAACTCGATCGTACTTCGCTATCTATTTTTAGTAATGGACAATTAAATTGGGAAGTCTTAAAAATAAATATATGCTGTTAAAAATCAGTTGGTTAAGTAGTTAAATTAGTTCGTAGTGTTGTGTTTGACTTTTTTTTTATATGTTTGACTTTTTTGATCGGATAGTGTTTTGTTTGGATAAGGAGTTACTGTAATTAGATGTGAAAGTTAATACTGTGTGGATATTTCACCTTTGAGTATGTGAAAATAAATTAGTTAGTTGAGAATTGATACATAGACCTAATTGTAGACCTAATTGTGGACCTAAAGACACGTGGCATCATCCTGATGGTTGCAGACAGGGACCCACTTATTTTACAACCCATCAGGATGATGCCACATAGTTTTAGGTCCACAATTAGGTCTATAATTAGGTCCATATATCATTTCTCTAGTTAGTTTATTAGTGTTTAGCTTTTTGTTTGATTGAAATATGAATTGGACACTTATTTTGTTACAAACCAAAAATAGAAATGTGGATACTCGTTTTGGGACGGATTGAGTATAGTAGAAAAGGATAAAATAGTAGGGTGCGTTTAGTTGGGGGAAAACACCTTTGTTTTTTCACAAAATGTTTTGTAGAAAACAAGGAAAACAGAGATCGCGTTTAAATAAGTGTTTTCCAACAAAATGTTTTGCAAAACACAAAATCCCCTATTTCCTAACTTAACAAGGAAAATTACAAAACAAATTTTAGTTGTTTTCCTTTGTAACCCACAACCCTCCCTCCCCTTCTTCAAAATAGAAAATACAAACATACACTAAACGCTAAACGCGTTTTCAATATTTTCAAGTGTTTTTTGGAGATAAATTTTCCTTCTAAATTTTTGCAAAACTAGAAATAGAAAACATGAGAATTTTTTCTCCAACTAAACGCACTCATATATATTTTTTTAATTAGGAAGAAAATTAGATGTGAAATTCATTAGTGTGTGAAGATAAGTATATATAATCAGGTAGTTTAATTAGTCAATTGTGTTTATAATAGCTGACAATGTTGTGTTTGACTTTTCTTGATCGGATGGTTGATGTGTTTTGACTTTTTTTGATAAAACGGTGTTTGATAAAATTAGGAATAAAAATTTAGATGTAAAAAATATTGCTGTGTGACGATTCACCTTCATTGTGTGAAAATAAGTGTAGTAGCTCCTTTTAATCATTTGATTTTGTGTTTTTAATTGTTAAATTAATGAGTTTGTTACGTAGGGTTCATGTGGATCATGTTGGTCATTTAGTACAACTGGAGCTTTGGAAGGATCTCATTTTCTTCAAACCGGAGAGTTGGTTAGTTTGAGTGAACAACAGCTTGTGGACTGTGATCACGAGGTTTGTCCTGTTTCATTTGCCTTTAATTCGAAACAAAAAGCCGATACCATGGATTCTAATTGTGTTTTTTTTTTGCGTGCAGTGTGATCCTGCAGAGTACAACTCGTGTGACTCAGGTTGCAATGGTGGGTTGATGAACAATGCATTTGAGTACATATTGAAGTCGGGTGGTCTTCAGAAAGAAGAGGATTACCCTTACACTGGCAAAGATGGTACCTGTCACTTTGACAAGTCCAAAATTGCTGCATCTGTTGCCAATTTTAGTGTCGTTTCCACTGATGAAGACCAAATCGCTGCTAACCTTGTCAAAAATGGCCCTCTTGCAAGTAAATAAACCGATCCTTTGTTCAGTATCATCATAACTTAACACCTCAATTGCTTTACTTATTTGGAAATATTTGTTTTGTGCAGTTGGGATTAATGCGGCTTGGATGCAGACATACATTGGTCAAGTATCATGTCCGTATATTTGCTCAAAGCAGAAAATGGACCATGGTGTGCTTCTTGTTGGGTATGGGTCTGCTGGCTATGCGCCTTTGAGGTTCAAGGACAAGCCATACTGGATCATCAAGAATTCATGGGGAGCCGATTGGGGTGAGGAAGGATACTACAAGCTTTGCAGTGGTTACAATGCCTGTGGGATGGACGCCATGGTTTCAGCTGTCGTATCTACAAAGTTTACAGCCACCTGAAGTTCTATAGTTTTAATGTGAGCTTGATGCTCCCATTTGTATATATGTATCAGTGACAATGTATTTGTAATCAAAACTGTCGACTCTAGATGTATGTCGACACTATGTAGCAACATGATTGGGCTTTGAATTAGCTCATGCTCTAGATGTTGGTGTTATGTTAGTTTCTGCCTATGTTTTTCAACGTGGAATCAAACAATATGAATGCTCTATGTTAAGTAAAACTTTCGATTTCAATTTTAAGGTATGTTTTATGCAGTAACAGGAGTGGTTGGGGTTGAATGTGTGCTTGTGCGATATAACAAAAACTGCATGACGCATTTAATCGACGTTGTGGCAACCAAAAAAAAAAAGCAGTGGCATATGAACTCATAAGCAAAAGAACAACTTAGAAATGAACTAAAAACTAATCGAATAACAAGGGGAAAGGTAGATGGAGAGCCCGCTATCCCACGTTTTTTTTATCTCATCTCTTTGCTTGTTCTTATTCTTCATCGTCGCCTATTAAAGCAAGTGAAAAAGGGCAGAAACTGTAGCCATCTCCCACGTAGAACTTGTTCTGGAATTCAACCCAGTGAAGTCTGAGTGCATGTAGGAAAGCACTCAAGGTTTCCATCACCAGCAACACACCAACCGTTGCAAAAATAAATACGATAACACCAATTATAAGTATTACCACACTGTCGTATCTGCAGTCACAAAGTATATGTTTGGTTTATTTAAGGCCTGGTTCATATTGGTGGGAATTCTTAAGGAACCACGAGTAGTAGATGGTAAGTTGGTAACTTACCCCCAGGAGAGAAGCAGAACCTTTTCATAAAACACACTCGAAAGCTCTGAATGTGCTAGACTAAACACAGAACAAAATTAGACTCTTAGTTTGCTCTAGGAACTTCGAATAAATACTAAATAAGTCTTGAACTCACCTTAGAGCCCATAGACGAAGGTAGGAAGCAGTGTTAGATACAGAACCAAGAACAAACTCAATAGTATGGATTAATTGATGCACCAAAATTTCACTGAATTGAAATTCCTCGTGTCCCCCAATGGACCCATGATTGCTCTCTGGTTCAAGGTTGTCGTCGACATCACCAAGTGGTTCGTAAGCTTCACCTTGGTGTCTCTGATAATAATAAGTATGACATCAGTAACTAACTATTATTAAAAATAATAAAACGAACTTGTGAATTTTTTGTGCATACTTCCTCATGTTGCTTCTTCAAAAGAAACGGCTTTGGAATCAGCATCCATGGTACAGCTACAAGCGCTAGTGCTAGAAGCAGTAACTAAGACGAGAAAAAACAGTTAAATCAGTTACGATTCTGTTTACAGCAACAAAAAGCACGAGATTAGGATAAGTTGGTGAAACCTGGAGATATTTCTGTCCCATAAATAGCTGGTTATCTTCAAGATCATCCATGGGACTTAGGAACATGTATATCATTACATGGTATAGGTCAGCTTGAGAACCAGTGACCCATTTCACTATAATGAGTAGTGAAAGGTACCCAAACAAACTGTTCAGAAATATAATTTGCGGAACGAATTGGTACCTGAGCAAATATAATGCCGGTTTAGAATAACTTTTCTGTTTTATTGCGTATAAACAATAAATAAATAAAGCATCTAGGTTACCAGATGTCAATATCATTTTGAAAGAACTTGGCGTTAAAATAGCTCATAATGATTCCAAGGTTCATCTGAGCTACTCCCAGTAAGATTGACATTTTCATCTTCAGTGAGTTAAGGAATGGTAATTCACTGCGGGTCCCGTGCCATACAGGATCCACACCAAATGGATAAGTATCTCTCACCTTGATCAATCCAATAGTAGTGGCTTCACTGCAGAGAAATTTTGGGTTTCAATATGGTAGGTACTAGGTATCATTGGAAGATGATTTATATATAGATTACACAAAGTTATATTATTTTAAGAAAAACGATGATTTTGGACGGTTAATACCTGCAGGAGGGATCACGGCAGGCGTAGGCAGAGGGGCCAAAAATTTCATATGGCATAGAAAAGAACTCATTGTATATGAATCCAGTGTATATCGAGAAGATAGACATCATTATGATAACATAACGACCACCAAATGCCATTTCCATGATATCGCCTAGTTTCTGTTGTTCACAAAACAAAATTGTCAGTCATTAAAGGACGATATACATAGAAAGCTCAATGATCGTAAATAGAGAATAACTTATGCAAGCATTTATACCTGACTGGAATAAGTTTTCTCCCTCAGAATAAGAAATAGTGTTGCAAGAAACAAGCATATTCCATGTCCCCAATCTCCAAACATGACAGCAAACAAGAACGGAAATGTAACGACCGTGTATACACCAGGATTTGCTTCTTGATACTTTGCTACCCTGAAAATGGTCAAAACTTTCTTTATTTAACGTACTATGAAAATGAAGAATAATGATCAAAGGGGCTAGAAGGTTTATTGACTTTAATGCTTACCCATAGGCATCCACGATCCCTTGAAATGCAGAGGTAAATTTATTTGTACGGAAATAAGTAGGCGGTGATTCCTTAGAATTCAGAACCTCAAATATGGCCCCTACTTGTGAGTTACTGTCAATTGTTGCCTGCCACAATGCTTTCTGAAACTGCAGAATGAAGTAAAAAACATTTTAATATCTTTGAATTGCACATACTTCTTTAGGGAGATTATATGATATACCTGACTTGTAGCAAAAACAGGACACCAGCCTTCTGCGACGAGGCACTTTTTTGTCACATCAAAACTTAGCATATTCAAAGTGTGGTAAATGGATTTTTCTCTCTTGACCTTTCATCAGTTATTACACACAAGTTTAGAAGAAATATTAGTTAATGAACAAGATTCCGCAAGTAACAAGTATGAAATTTACCAGATTGTTCCACGGTTCATACTGATGACTAATAGCTCGTACCACACTGCCCCAATGATGTTCTCCAACATCAATAGTCGTTTTTAGCTCTGAAAGTTTCCCAGTCACCTATAAATTGCCCAAAGAAAATTCAATATGTGAGTAGAGCTACTTAGATCTTCATGAGGTATAATATTTTTTACCAAAACATATTTTCCTTTAAGTTCCCATTCTAAGAGCATAATAAGTAATAACTTATTTGAGCCGTTAGTGAGTATATCAAAAAACATCTAAAAATAGCCCATAAAAACGAAAACGGGTAACAAAGGTTATACAAATGAATGACTGACCCAAGTACATTGCTATTTTGTGAAATTTGATAAGCCACTGTTTTTGCACAAGTTAGACCAATAATAGAAACATGCTTACATTTGAATTTAATTAAGTACTTTAAAACCATATAAATCATAGAAAAAATCTATTTAACCACAAACTACATGGTGTGTGACCAGATGAGCAATATTATAGATATACTTTACGTTTAAGCATCAGAAGCTTTTTCTAATTAGCAAATACCTCTGTGATCATCTGATGTTGTCTTCCTATGTCATCAGTGAATGGATAACGGTTTGCTCCAAATGCATCACATATTTTCAAGACTTTACTTTTCGCCCTTTCTCCCGAATGGAATATTATGAAAACATTTTTCTCCACTTTCTGTCCTGAAACAGGATCAATGACAGGTTCTTCAATTGACTCTTGCTTTAAGAACACATTACCCCTAGTCGCACGAAACAAGATCCTTTCAAAAGCTATTGATTTATCTCTTGGAACAAGACCACTCACATATCCCAGCTTAACTTGCTTTGATGAATCGGTTGTCATTTCCTTTAAGACCGAGGAAAGAAGCAGGCCAACATTATAGCTGTAATAGAACTTAAAGTAACATAAAAACATGTGGTAGCAAATAACAAATGAGTACTTGTTCTAATAACAAAGGACTGTCAATTGATCTTTCGACACGCGACTGTTCTTGTTCTCTTTGCTGAGCTGTCGCATTCCTTTGAGCAGAATTAAAAAACTCGCCAGCCTAAAATAGAATAAAAAGAAAACACCNGCATTTAATGCATTAAATGCGTCAAGTCTTTAAGACTTATGCCATTGTAGATGCTGTACATTGCTATTTAGTGAAATTTGCACTCAAAATAAGCCAATATTTTTGCACAAGTTAGTTTATTCTTACCAATAATAGAAACACGCTTACATATGAACTTAATTAAGTGCTTTAAAACCATATAAATCATAGCAAAAATCTATTTAACCACAAACTACATATTGTGTGACCAGATGAGCAATATTATAGATACTTTACGTTTAAGCATCATAAGCTTTTTGTAATTAGCAAATACCTCTGTGATCATCTGATGTTGTCTTCCTATGTCATCAGTGAATGGATAACGGTTTGCTCCAAATGCATCACATATCTTCAAGACTTTACTTTTTGCCCTTTCTCCCGAATGGAATATTACGAAAACATTTTTCTCCACTTTCTGTCCCGAAACGGGATCAATGACAGGTTCTTCAATTGACTCTTGCTTTAAGAACACATTACCCCTAGTCGCACGAAACAAGATCCTTTCAAAAGCTATTGATTTATCTCTTGGAACAAGACCGCTCACATATCCCAGCTTAACTTGCTTTGATGAATCGGTTGTCATTTCCTTTAAAACCGAGGAAAGAAGCAGGCCAACATTATAGCTGTAATAGAACTTAAAGTAACATAAAAACATGTGGTAGCAAATAACAAATGAGTACTTGTTCTAATAACAAAGGACTGTCAAGTGATCTTTCAACACGCGAATGTTCTTGTTCTCTTTGCTGAGCTGTTGCATTCCTTTGAGCAGAATTAAAAAACTCACCAGCCTAAAATAGAACAAACAAATATCACGATTAACTTAAAAAGAAATGTGATGTTATTAAACATTTCAGATGTTACCTTTTTCAGAACAAGCTTATATTCTAGAAGTTCATTATAAGCACGTTGTAGCTTTTCAGAGTTTGCATTCATCTCTACCAGCTCAGCTTCAAGTTCTCCAAGTTTTACCTGAATGTTGCCTCAAACGATTCAAATAAGTTATGACATGATCAATAGTTAGTTCATGCTTGTTACTTTGTTAGTCTTTTTTATTCACCTCGAGTTCATCTAGAGTAATGGGTGAGCCATATGTTGAGTTTGTTGAGGATAAAAGACCAGCTTTATACATTTGTTCCTTGAAAAAACGTAGCTTGCGTGCCATCTCTCCACACCTTTTGATCTACAAAGAGTTGATATCAAATAAAACATATCAAACATATGAATATGAACACTTGTAATAATCATTGTCCAGACAATGAACATATATACCTGAGTAGCATATGTTCTCTGAAATGGGCTCTTTTCCATGTTGAGCTACACAAACAGATTAACGAAAATCAGGAATAGTTGAGATATAATAGCTTTACAAATACAAGTATATAGAGGAAAGTTGTGCTCATGCATACTGTAGTTATAGTATAATCTATATCGCAAAATCACGCAAGCAACTATGTAAGTAGTACTAGAAACAAATGTAATGTATATTAAAGGACCGATTAATTACCAAAATATACTACAAGTACTTGTAAAAGACTAAACCAAACACACGAGAAAAACAAAACCTTATGATGTAAATGGAATAATAACTATTGATTCGAGAAAGTATCGATATCACTAGCGACACAAAGAGATGGACAATAAGGATCACAATGTCTCATGCATGCATCAACATTTATTATAAATGTATCATTGCTAGGATAATATTATACGTATCATACATCTTTAAACTGAAAAAGACCGAGTTCGCCAAGATATGAAATGACTCGATGAGCAGATTCCATCGGAATAATCACACGAGCTAATTGCATTGGTTCTGAACGCATCAGATCCATCTTTGCAGTACGTTCTCCTTCCGCCATAGTTATAGACTTGTCACTCACAACTTAAACGATTCCTAACAAATTTATCATCAATATATAATGGTCATGTGATATTTTAATTTGTAATTTTGTTCATATTAATATGTTTCATCGGTAATTGTTTTGAAGATTCAGGCAATATTAGGTACGTTTTTAAGGCTGTTATGGAGGATGGTTGATTTATGGTTGTGATCTATAATTCAAGTCGTTAATTGGCTTGGTCTTACGTACAAACTTTGCCGTTTGGCTTGATCCATTTTTGAAGGAGAAATAAGCATCAAATGGTTCTAAATTTAAATTATAATTGTATCAAACTTTTGAATAATTATATTTGTATTTTTGTTTTAAGGACGTTTTAATGATTCAATCTTGAATATTTAATTTAATGCTTTATAGAATACAGACAAAACTAGCTAATTAAATATAGGAAAAATGATATTGTGACCTTTTTTTTTTTTCGTTAGCCATCTGAAAAAAGATGCATGACAAGTAAACTAGATACCTTTAACTTTTAACATTAGCAAAATCTTTTGTGGATCAAGTCCAACAATAATTTAGTTGAAGACACCATGTTATATACGTGAAAGCTATATGAACCTATACTAGTCTATAGATGCGTGTTTTCAAATATGACTTTTGTGTCTTTATAAGCTAAAATTAGAATTAATTAATTATTTTGTGATTACGTATTTACAATCCTCACTACCAATAATCTGTTCTAACAATTTGACACCTCTTTCTTCGTGATTAATTATAAATAAAACAATGTCAACGGATAGTAACTTTTCACATCACGTCTAAACGTCCAATTAATGAAAAAAAAATTGATGACTACACATAGAAATATCCTACGTCCAATAATATGTGGTTTACAAAACATGACTAGTGCATGCTACTTTGCAATAGCATGTCCTGTAGTTAATACGACCACTCTATATAAAATAGTAGCTTTAGTTAGCATCCTGCTAATTGCTAAAGATATAGGAGTATCCGTCAGTAGCGGCAAGGAGCTAATTTTGTAACTTTGATGAAATCATGTAGGACAATTTATGAAATTTAATTACTATAACTTTTAAAGTCAGTTTAGACATCTTAATCATTCATTTAATTAAGTTATTCCTTAGATCATTTTACTTAATATTGACATAGGAAACTTACTACTAGTAATATTTAAATTAAGGATAGATAGGGCAAAGTAAAGTAGAAAGCATAAATAGGATTTAGAATGATATTTCACTTTATGATATAAATGGTGGGATTGGAATGATAAGGTAGCGGATACTGTTGAACAGGCGTATGAATTTGGAAGTAAGAAATGACAACACTTCAAAAAATAGGCAACCTTGTAATCTCATAAGTCCTGCCTTTTACTTTTTACACTCCAACACCCTCAGAAATAATCATTTGGAATCCCTCTAGAATATTTATACTTTTCGCTAAATTACATCTAACTTATAGGAGTAATGACTTCCGAATTCAATAAGAAATATTCGAGACTAACATTACGATTTTATCTAATATAAATTTTAATAAAAGTTAGTAAGAAAATATATATGTTAACTCAGTTACAAACAAGCTATAGCTTGGAACAGATACAAATAAAATCATTCCTACACGATTCTTTGATATGCAAAGTTTGTTATACGACTATTAGTAGTATTAGCATATTTTTAAGAGCATCGGGTATTATAGCGGCATAGCGCCAAACCTTGGGCCATGATCATGTGGCATGCACCATGGCTGTGCCATGACAGCTTGACTGGCATCAAAGGTCGCTCACAATCACTCAAGCCATCCGAATGGCGTGCGTTACAATGAGCATATGGGTATTTTTGTTTATTTCTTTGGTATTTTAAATGTTTAAATATGTGTTTTTGAAGTGTGTGTTTGTTTGTTTTACAGGTTGCAGCGAAGAGCCGAATAAGATGATCATAATTTTTTTTATTTTTTATCTTTTTTTTTTTTTTGTTTATAAAGAATTTTACAAATTTAGTCCTGTTGTATTATGAGTTCAATGAAAATGACCCTATGAAAACTATATATAAACTAGTATAAATCATAAAACAAATTGCAAATATCTAAATTTAATACCACTAAACCTTAGTCGGTAAAGGTCATATTTCTGTCGGAAATAGTTTCGAAACAAGACGAATAACTGTGTAGTATACTTCATGTATATCGCCCCGCTAAATACTTTATAAGTTGACCGTCCGACAAAAATGTTAAGATTCTGAACTTGTTAATCACTTTAACAATACCAACAATGGTATCATAATAGTACACCCTTTTATCTTTTAACCAACCTTTTAATAACTACTCCGTACTTACTAATTTATCAATGGGTTATGTTAACCAGGCACCCCCTATGGGGGAAGTACAAGCACTCTCTAGTGGGGCCCACCTGACAACTTGTACTTTTTGTCCCTTTTTTTTTTTTTTTTTTTTTTTTTTTTTTTTTTTTTTTTTTTTTTCCCTTTTTTTTTTTTTTCT
>LBNU01020262.1:33341-57170 GCA_014162995.1 Artemisia annua | reverse complement strand
AAAAAAAAAAAGGACGATTTTTGTAAAGTCTGGCGCAACACAGGGGCCATTTATGTAAAAAACTGAAAAGAAAATAGTGATGGGGGTATTTTAGTCATTTGATGTTGGTCAGGGACCAAAAATGCAACGAAAACATATTAATGGGGACGTCTGGTGCACTTTCAAAAAGTTGGGGACCAAATCTGCAATTTGGCCAAACCACAGGGACCAAAAATGCAATTAACTCTTAATTATACATAAAACAATGTCAACGGATAGTAACTTTTCACATCACGTCTAAACGTCCAATTAATGAAAAATAAAAATAAAAATAATGACTACACATTGAAATATCCTACGTCCAATAATATGTGGTTTACAAAACATGCATGACTAGTGCATGCTACTTTGCAATAGAATGTCCTGTAGTTAATACGACCACTCTATATAAAATAATAGCTTCAGTTAGCATTCTGCTAATTGCTAAAGATATATAAGAGTATCCGTCAGTAGCGGCAAGGAGCTAATTTTGTAACTTTGATGAAATCATGTAGATCGACAATTTATGACATTTAATTACTATAACTTTTAAAGTCAGTTTAGACATCTTAATCATTCATTTAAGTTATTCCTTAGATCATTTAACTTAACGGGCAATTTCATATTTACCCAACTTAAACCTCATAATTCCATATTTCTTCAACACATGCTTTAAAAGCATTGTACATATGCAGTAAAAACTTGTGTTTTGGGGAAATATGGAATTATGGGGTTTAAGTTGGTAAATATGGAATTATCCATTAACTTTAATATTGACATAGGAAACTTACTACTAGTAATATTTAAATTAATACAAGATAGGGCCAAGTAAAGTAGAATGCACAAATAGGATTTAGAATGATACTGTATTTCACTTTATGATATAAATGGTGGGATTGGAATGATAAGGTAGCGGATACTGTTGAACAGGCGTATGAATTTGGAAGTAAGAAATGACAACACTTCAAAAAATAGGCAACCTTGTAATCTCATAAGTCCTGCCTTTTACTTTTTACACTCCAACACCCTCAGAAGTAATCATTTGGAATCCCTCTAGAATATTTATACTTTTCGCTAAATTACATCTAACTTATAGGAGTAATGACTTCCGAATTCAATAAGAAATATTCGAGACTAACATTATGATTTTATCTAATAAAAATTTTAATAAAAGTTAGTAAGAAAATACATATGTTAACTCAGTTATAAACAAGCTATAGCTTGGAACAAATACAAATAAAATCATTCCTACACGATTCTTTGATATGCAAGCTTTGTTATATGACTATTAGGGTGCGTTTGATTTCGACTTAATTGACTTAATAGGAAAAAAACTGAATTAATTAAGTCATACGAAAACTGTTTGTTTGTGACTTAATAGAGAAATATGACTGAAAATATTAAGTAATAAAACTGAGGTTGTCGGCATAGCACCAACCCTTGCGCCATGATCATGTGGCACACACCATGGCTGTGCCATGACACCTTGACTGGCACCAAAGGTCGCTCGCAATCACCCAAGCCATCTGAATGGCGTGCGTTACAATGAGCATATGGGTGTTTTTGTTTATTTCTTTTGTATTTTAAATGTTTAAATATGTGTTTTTGTAGTGTTTGTGTTTGTTTGTTTTACAGGTTGCAGTGAAGAGCCGAATAAGATGATCATAACTTTAATTTTTTTCGTTATAAAGAATTTTACAAATTTAGTCCTCTTGTATTATGAGTTTAATGAAAATGACCAAACTACGAAAACTATATATAAACTAGTATAAATCATAAAACAAATTGCAAATATCTGAATTTAATGAAATTTTTATATATTTGTGTAAGAATTTTATGGGAAATCTGCCACTACACCGTAGTCGGTAAAGGGTCACATTTCTATGAGAATAGTTTTAAAATACGACAGAATAATTGTGTTAATATATTTCATGTATATCGCCCTGCTAAATACTTTATAAGTTGACCCTCCAACAAAAATGTTAAAATTACGATCTTGTTAATCACTTTAACAATACCAACAATGGTATCATAATAGTACACCCATTTATCTTTTAACCAACCTTTTAATAACTACTTACTAATTTATCAATATAAGTAGTTCAAAAACAAAATAATTACGTACTTTAATTATTATTTAAAGTAATTACTGCAATTACAATTAAAGAATAGTAGTAAAATAATAATGTTGGTCAACCAATCACAATAATGTCCAAAACAAAGAGAAAAAAAGAAACCTATATCATAACTAGCTTCATCACTCAGTCTTACTCCTTTCACCTTTAGAGTAATACTTTCTATTTATGGAAACAATACTCTTACCTTTCTTCTTGTCTATGTTTTTATCACACATTTAATCTTTCTATATATCTATCTTCCATACCCACCACAAACTTAAATCTCTCATTTCATCTTTTGTGTTTCTTCATATCAAACTTACAAGAAACACATCAAAGAATTTGTGTGTGAGAAAATGGCTAGAGGAAAGATTCAGATCAAGAAGATCGAGAACTCGACGAATAGGCAGGTCACGTATTCGAAGAGGAGGAACGGGTTGTTTAAGAAGGCGAGTGAGCTTACGGTGTTGTGCGATGCTAAGGTTTCGATTATTATGGTGTCGTGTACTGATAAGCTTCATGAGTACATAAGTCCTTCCATTACGTATGTTTTGTTCTCTTTTGTTTATCTCTTGAAACCCTAGCTAGTTTTAGGTTCTTAGTTTAGGTGAACACCTTCGTTGAAAAAATTAACGAGAAGCTAGATATTGTAACCCTAGTTTTAGGGTTTTATTTTTGAGTTTTAAGATAGATCTAATTGTAAAAATTAAGGACAAGCTGGAAATACATCTCTAGGTTTAGGTTTTTATTCGAATGGTAAAGATAGATTTAGTACTAAGGAAAAGCTAGAAATTACCATCTTAGGTTTAAATTTCTTTCCTTAAAAAACTGTTAAGGAATGTATCTTTTGAACTGTAAAGATTGATTTCATAGAAAACACTATCGAGTAGCTAGAAAACACTACAACTTAACTCTAGGTTTAGGTTCTTTTTTCTTTTGGAAATCTAGAGATAGATTTATGTGAAAAAAATAAAAACTAGGCAGACACTAAAAGTTTTAACATTGGTTATTTAATTGTTGCTGATTTAGATTGTGTTTTACATTCAGGCAAAAGCAGTTCTTCGATCAGTATCAAAAGGCATCTGGAATTGATCTATGGAATTCTCATTATGAGGTTTGATTTTGTTACATGTAGCATTAATTTAAGAGTATAGTGACACCGGACATTGTGGTTAGATTTTTCACTTCTGAGCCTTGTTACATGGGTGCTATCACGCATGACGTATAGCCGCAAAAGGGTGGAAATGGTGAGGGGTATCACCGGTTAAAATGAGTGTTTTGTGTGTGCTTATAGGGTATAGTTAATTGTGGGCTGAGATGGAAGTGACTGAATGGGGTTTTAGGGGTGAAGGGTTACAATTTGCAAATTGTTCCTTGTGGACAGAAGTACTCTAGTACTGTAATTATTAAGAAAATCCCAATGGATTTGCTTTTACAATCACACAAAGAATAAAAGAGACGTATACACAAAAGTTCTGAATCTATATATGATTTGAGAGGTGTCTATCTAAATAGCAGATGTTTGTTACACGCATATGTGAGGCTACACTTTAACCTAGGGTTAAAAGAATATGCTTTGGTTTGAGGTTTTTCACATTAATTCTCACAGCCAATTTGCTCATCGCTATATATATATATATATTCTTCAAATTATATTTGGATTTGTTAGTTATTGTGATCTCTTCAATCAAAAGTAGATGTCATTTTATTGTTTGATAGTGGTGTTTCATTTTGTTCTTTCAAAAGTGTTACTAGTATAAAGATTGTATTAGATTTAGTTTACAATCAAATGTCTAATTTACTTGGATTATAAACTAGATCTCCTAGTGGAGTAGGTGACCATGAGAAAACACTGGACATTAGCAATAATATAAGATTAAAAACATTCTGCTTAAGAAGTTTTAAATGTGTATTTTACATTACACCACATAACTTAATTCGTCGTGATATAGAACACATGTTTAGTATATGTCAAAAAAAAGTTACATGATACGGAGTAAATGCTTTCGTTTTGGAAGTTTACATCATGATAACTAAGTTAAATTCACATCTAAAATTTGCCAAAGGGGCTAGCTTCTAAAGAATAGTTGTAGATCGAGTCCTTTGTAGCAAGTTAATACTAATCCCTAGAGTATGTGATTTGATGCAGAAAATGCAAGAGGAACTGAGGCAGCTGAAAGATGTGAACAAAAAACTTAGAACGCATATCAGGTATATATTGCAGTAGTTACCAATGTTTAGTGTCTTCTCTTGAGATTCTGCTTTATTCCTCAAGTATGCTACAAACTAACAAACTGGCTTTGACAAATGTGTTATCATGCGGTACACTGTTAATATAGAACCAATCAAAATTACAAGAGAACTGTAAAGTATGTAAATGGTTTAATTCTCACATAATTTTATTTTTGGGAACACACTTCAGTTTGGTTCGGTTAATATTGGCCAAAACCAAACCATAACCACACGTACATGTTTGGTTATTGAAAATCAAAACTGTTCGGGACAGTGTGGTTTATCGGTTTAGACGGTTAAAGCGTTCGTTTATTCGGTTAACCAACATTTTTGGGCTCACAAAACGTACTTTGCGCAAAAATTTGGTCTCATCCTTTTAAACTATAAAAGATACAGAGAAAAAACATAAGTACTAAGCAAAAAGCAACACGTCCATTACATTATCGCTTGTTAAATATTCCATGCATAAACTATTTTCAACAAATAATCTAATTATACTCTAATTTAATGATAGACTTATGTTTTGATTCCTTATAAAAGGCTAAGAGTGAATATAAACAAGGCTAAGATCGAGTGAAAATAAACTAAAACAAATAAATTAACGAGCAGTATAGTCTCAACACATTGATATGAATAAAAAATGTGTATGCACAAGGTTTAGTTCGATTAATAACGGTTTGGTTATGGATAGGAACCAAACGAGACCAATACATGTCAGTTAATATGGTTTGGTTATTAACGGTTTGGTTTCTTATTAGGTTCGGATAAATGGTTTTTTGGTTTTAAAGGTTATTTTGCTAGGCCCTACTTATTTAAGACGAGAAACTTAATATAAACTACTTAATAATTATATTGTTATGTTAAGAGTGATAATCAAGTTAAACAAGTTAAAAGTTGTTTATTTCTATTAAAATATTTACAATCTCTATAATCAAATTAAGTTAAATACCTCTAATATTAGAATTCATGTAATTATGTTTACGTTTAGAAGTTTATTTTAAAAAGGAATACACATAGGATGATAGGAGTATTTGCTTGTCTTGTGCTTGTATAAGTATTCTTTATGAAGTTTATTTTAATAAATATAACTGAATGAATATATTGGCGGTGATGGGACTGGAAAAATAAAAAAAGGCAAAGGTTGGGCGATTGTTTGGACAATCTTGGTTTTGAAGAACTTCTTGATCTTGAAAAGGAGTCTCAGGAGGCTGTCTACGTCATTCGTGAACGCAAGGTCATTTCATACTCCCTTTTAACCATTAAATGTTCACCTTTATTATTCTAGTGTTGTTTCATAGTATTTGTCAGAAATATATATATTCTTAGTAGTTTTTTATATCTTCGTATAAGGTACCATACCTTAGAATGTTATCGAATATATATGTTTAGTGAAACCAAATCAGTTTGGTTTCAAATTGAAATGTTCGATCTGATATCGTGCTTTTTGTAACAAAAATGCAGCTCAAAGTGATCGGTAATAAGCTGGAGACTTCCAAGAAGAAGGTAACTTTATACACGATATAACCAATACTAGGAATTCAAAGATTCAAATTTAATATCCGTTGCTTATCGGTTTTTTACTTTCAGGTGAGAAGCGCTCAAGACGTATACAAGAAGTTAATGCATGAATTTGTAAGCCCTCGTAACTTCAAATCTTTGAATTTAACCTAACAAGAAAAAGAAAACCACAACATGATACAACAAGCTGATCAACTTTGGTTTAGATGATATACATACACAATCCTTATTAGTATATGAAACAATAACTAGAGAAGACATTTTATGGCAGTGTTATAAGTTGATTGACATGAATGTAGGATATAAGGGGAGAGGATCCACAATTTGGGATGATAGAAGATGCAGGAGAGTACGAAAACATCTACGGATACCCACCACATATTGCTACACAACGCATACTCACTCTACGCCTGCAGCCTAACCATCCAGATAATCTCCATGCTGCTACTGCATCAGACCTCACCACCTATTCCTTGCTTGGCTAGTGTATAAACCTCTCCTATAAGGGGTTAAGGGCTTTGAAATGACTTTGTTAATTACTTATGCTTTACTTATTTATGTCTTTTGTTGCTATCTGTGAACTCATGTGGTTAATACTTATAACTGTTTGATGATGCATGTTTTCTGTTTTAATATTGGGTGTGGTGCACAAACTAGCTAATTGGTCGTTATTGACTATGGCCAGAGCTGTATTCGAGGGTGTGCGAAGTGTGCTACCGCACAGGGCCTCAAATTTTTAGCGGCCTCAAAATATATATCCTGATATATATTTGGGGCCTCAAAATTCATTTTTAACGAAAATTGAGAAAGCTACACAATTTTATGTTGTAAATATCTGTTAAAACTTAAGATACATCATCAAAATACTTTTTTTTTTTTTTTTTAGTAGTTGATATAATATATTTTTGACCATCGTATTTAGTTATCGTATAATTTCGCACAGGGCCTCCGTTCGCTTAACTACGGCACTGACTATGGCGATTTTGTATTCATCTGCAATGTACCTCTCAATGAGGCAAATTGTAGCGATCATGATTATATACGTATCGCTTGACATCCTTTCTAAAAGTCAATGAGTGTATGTACTAAATTATAAGTCCGTTTTTTTCAAAATGTTTAGGTATGAGGGGCTAATTGGCTTGTGGACATGCATGGCCTTGCATGCACAAACTGCACAAGTAACATTGACTTACTTCGGCACTACAAGTATTCTGAATATAAATGATTAGAAAGTTGCAATCTCTACGCTAGAATTGCGTGCATCAAGTGGAGATCTTCTTTATATTTTAAGGTAACACATTAACACATAAAAAATTATCGGTAAACATACGTTTAGACATTCCTAACAATATGTTATATGCGAATCATTCCTTGTTTAGTAGGGTTAGTTTTTAAGCTAGCCCCTTTGTAATAGAACTTCCTGGTTTGAAACCAGAAAATAAAAATATTGTGAAATATATCGCGATAGTCATGGTTTTAAGATGTTATTTACAAAGAAATATTGGCTGCAAATTAATGGACTGGAAGGAAATGTTCTTTACTGGGCTACGTATGTAGTATGTAGTGTGCATAGAGTCATAGACGATCTTGCTGACTTACTGGGCCAGGAAACATACTCTTGGGTAAGTTCAAGTTATTAACATAAAAGACTAAAAAAAAAAAAAAAAAAAAAAAAAAAAAAAATCTATCTATCCTTACTTATAAACCAAACCAAAGAATCATAACCTGAACCGATCACTTTCATTTTCAGCTACCAAAACTTACAATTTAGCTGAAATATATCTAGTAACCTAACAAAAAAATATATTTAGGTACTTTGGTAATAGATGCGATGGGTCAAATGAGTATATTATTACCCTATATGTAAATCATGTTTTGACATATTCTTTGTTTTGCATTCAAAAAAAAATCTATTTAAATCTCTAACAACTTTTATGAATAAATAATGTACACAATTTTAAGATTACCGATATCCTAAGTCATGTCTCTCTTTTTATGATTTGCATAGTAACATAGATTATCCAACATCCATTGCCTTGGATTGGGTAAAGTTAAAGTTATATTTTGTGTAGTGGTTTGAGAGTTTGACCAAGGTGGTCCTCCTATAGATCCATGCATCATGGGCTAGTGTCGGGTTTTTAGTCTTCTTACAAGTAGGGGCGTTTAATTATTGAAATGCATAAAGACGAGGTGAAGCCAAGATTTTAATGTTAGTGAGTGTGAGAATACTGCCATTATAAGTTAGTCACTGTCAATATAAATGAATTTGGTTGGTCTAGAGATGTCGAGCATGAACCTGTCACACTACTAGTTCCGCTCCTGTATATTTTAAAAACTAATATCAAGGACCCAGTTGGATACAAGACCAATGGATTTCTGTTTATGGCTTATTATATACCCCCTCCGTCCCATATTGTCCACTTTGTTAATTTTGGTTGTCCCAAAATTAATGTCCATTTTTTATTTCAACCAATCAAAATGTTTGTAAGTGGGTGAAAATGAATTTTTATTGGTTAGTATTGTAAGGGTCTCATTTTTCTTAAACTTTGTGAAATATGAAAGTGCACTTATAATTTGGGACGGATTGTGTACATTATAATTCTAACTGAGTTTTGCTAAAAAAAATAATAATAAAAAAAAATTGAGTGAATTGGTATGGTATTGAGTTAGGTCTTTACAATTCTAATCGACTTAAAAATTCCAGAGTGTGTATATAACATTTTTAGTAATTATTAACGGCAAAGAGAAATAAAAAAAACATGCGAAATCTAACGGTCATGAGAAGTGATCATAGTATCGAAATAAATGTACAATAATTGTACATGTTCATTTATAGTTTTCGTTTTGTAGATGATAAGACTAGTATACAGTACCTCAGACACATAGGTCGTTTTCACTTGATCTCTTGCACCACATGGTTTGTCTACTCTTATGATTAATGATGAATCTTATATATTCGTACACAAGCTAGCATGCAACATCCTTTTATCGAGGGATTTGAAATATGTATTATAAAAGTTGTGATTGTTTTACTCATTCTTTGACACGCTCAACGTTAATTACTACGTAGATGATGTTGTTTTTTAAAATAATAAAATGATAACATTTGTTTTAGTCGTTTAATGTGGTTTTTAGTCGTTTAATTTGGTAACGTTTAATTGTGTTATACATTACGTCAACTAAATTAGACACACAAAAACAAAACACAAAACAAATACACACAAAACAAATACACAAAAAAACAACACAAAACAAATACACACAAACAAAAAACAAAACAAAAAAACAAAAAAAAAACAAAAAAAAACAAAAAAAAAAAAAAAAAAAAAAAAAAAAAAAAAAAAAAAAAAAAAAAAAAAAAATTACAAAAATCCGCCACTTGTGGGGGGACAAAAAGGACACATGGTACAACCTATGGGGTAGGGGGTGCTTGTATATCAAAACTAGGGGGTGCTTGGATATCATGGCCTGTTATCAATATAAGTAGTTCAAAAACAAAATAATTACGTACTTTAATTATTATTTAAAGTAACTACTGCAATTATTATTAAAGAATAGTAGTAAAATAATAATGTTGGTCAACCAATCACAATAATGTCCAAAACAAAGAGAAAAAAAGAAACCTATATCATAACTAGCTTCATCACTCAGTCTCACTCCTTTCACCTTTAGGGTAATACTTTCTATTTCTGGAAACAACTCCTCTTACCTTTCTTCTTGTCTATGTTTTTATCACACATTTAATCTTTCTATATATCTCTCTTCCATACCCACCACAAAATTAAATCTCTCATTTCATCTTTTGTGTTTCTTCATATCAAACTTGCAAGAAACATATCAAAGAATTTGTGTGTGAAAATATGGCTAGAGGAAAGATTCAGATCAAGAAGATCGAGAACTCGACGAATAGGCAGGTCACGTATTCGAAGAGGAGGAACGGGTTGTTCAAGAAGGCGAGTGAGCTTACGGTGTTGTGCGATGCTAAGGTTTCGATTATTATGGTGTCGTGTACTGATAAGCTTCATGAGTACATAAGTCCTTCCATTACGTATGTTTTGTTCTCTTTTGTTTATCTCTTGAAACCCTAGCTAGTTTTAGGTTCTTAGTTTAGGTGAACACCTTCGTTGAAAAAATTAACGAGAAGCTAGATATGATATTGTAACCCTAGTTTTAGGGTTTTTTTATTTTAGTTTTAAGATAGATCTAATTGTAAAAATTAAGGACAAGCTGAAAATACATCTCTAGGTTTAGGTTTTTATCGAATGGTAAAGATAGATTTAGTACTAAGGAAAAGCTAGAATTACCATCTCATGTTTAAATTTCTTTCCTTAAAAAACTGTTAAGGAATATATCTTTTGAACTGTAAAGATTGATTACATAGAAAACACTATCGAGTATCGAGTAGCTAGAAAATAATACAACTTAACTCTAGGTTTAGGTTCTTTTTTCTTTTGGAAATCTAGAGATATTTTTATGTAAAAAAATAAAAACTAGGCAGACACTAAAAGTTTTAACATTGGTTATTTAATTGTTGCTGATTTAGATTGTGTTTTACATTCAGGCAAAAGCAGTTCTTCGATCAGTACCAAAAGGCATCTGGAATTGATCTATGGAACTCTCATTATGAGGTTTGATTTTGTTACATGTAGCATTAATTTAAGAGTATATATACTGAGTAACTGAGACCGGACATTGTGATTAGATTTTTCACTCGTGAGCCTTGTTACATGGGGTGCTATCACGCATGACGTATAGCCGCAATAAGGTGGAAACGGTGAGGGGTATCACCGGTTAAAATGAGTGTTTTGTGTGTGTTTATTGGGTACTGTTAATGATGAGGGGTGAGTTAGATGGAGAGGATATTGTTGTGGGCTGAGATGGAAGTGACTGAATGGGGTATCAGGGGTGAAGGGTTACAATTTGCATATTGTTCCTTGTGGACAAAAGTACTCTAATTATTAAGAAAATCCCAAGCGATTTGCTTTTACAATCACACAAAGAATAAAAGAGACGTATACACAAAAGTTCTGAATCTGTATATGATTTGAGAGGTGTCTATCTAAATAGCAGATGTTTGTTACACGCATATGTGAGGCTACACTTTAACCTAGGGTTAAAAGAATATGCTTTGGTTTGAGGTTTTTCACATTAATTATTCTTACGGTCTTTTGCTCATTGCTATATATAGTCTTCAAATTATATTTGGATTTGTTAGTTATTGTGATCTCTTCAATCAAAAGTAGATGTCATTTCATTGTAGATAGTGGTGTTTCATTTTGTTCTTTCAAAAGTGTTACTAGTATAAAGATTGTATTAGATTTAGTTTACAATCAAATGTCTAATTTACTTGGATTATAAACTAGATCTCCTAGTGGAGTAGGTGACCATGAGAAAACACTGGACATTAGCAATAATATAAGATTTAAAACATTGTGCTTAAGAAGTTTTAAATGTGTATTATTCCATTACACCACATAACTTAATTCGCCATGATATAAAGCACATGTTTAGTATGTCAAAAAAAAGTTACATGATACGGAGTAAATGCTTTCGTTTTGGTAGTTTACATCATGATAACTAAGTTAAATTCACATCTTAAATTTGCCAAAGGGGCTTCTAAAGAATAGATGTAGATCGAGTCATTTGTAGCAAGTTAATACTAATCCCTAGAGTATGTGATTTGATGCAGAAAATGCAAGAGGAACTGAGGCAGCTGAAGGATGTGAACAAAAAACTTAGAACACATATCAGGTATTACTTAACTACAAGTTGTTACCAATGTTTAGTATCTTTCTTGAGATTCTGCTTTATTCCTCAAGTATGTACAAACTAACAAACTGGCTTTCACAAATGTGTTATCACGCGGTACACTGTTAATATAGATCCAATCAAATAATCACAAGAGAACTGTGAAGTATGTGAATGGTTTAATTCTCACATAATTTATTTTTGGGGTGAACGCAGTTCTGTTTGGTTCGGTTATTGGCTAAAGCCAAACCATAACCGCACATTTCGGTTAAAGCGGTTCGGTTATTCGGTTAACCAACATTTTTGGGCTCACGAAACGTACTTTGCGCTAAAATATGGTCACATCTTTTTAAACTATAAAAGATACAGAAGAAAAACGTAATTACTAAGCAAAACGCAACACGTTCATTACATTATCACTCGTTAGATATTCCATGCATACGAACTATTTTCAACAAATAATCTAAGTGAACACAATATGATTTAACTTAATGATAGACTTATGCTTTGATTTCTTATGAAAGGCTAAGAGTGAAGGTAAACTGAAAAAAATAAATTAAAAGAGGGGTATAGTCTCAACACGTACATTGATATGAAAAATAAATAAATAAATAAATAAAAATAATAATAATAAAAAATAAAATTGTGTATGCACAAGGTTGTTAGAATTTGGGTGTGTATGAGTGGTACTAATCCTGATATATTCTCTTAATCGTGTTGAGATCACTTTCAAATTGATATATTTCGATACTATATGTCTTGGGTATCACGAAATCCTCAATTGGATAATTCAGAGAATTACACTTCGTTCAAAGACCACGAGAAATCAAAGTAATACACAAAAAGTTGTTGTGTTTGTTATCTTCTGCAAGAGATCAATCATTGTGTATGTAACCCAACCGAAAGTTAGTTATTTTCAGTTCAAAGTGATTGATGGGAAGAGTTACACATGTTGATGACAAGGTGTGTCCTTTGGTGGGAAAAATGGTTTGAAAGGAAAAAAGAGTAATACCTGAATTTCAAAAATCGTTTAAGTTTTCAGGCGCTGCCTCAAACCCCGTGAGGGATGCTTCCCCTCGACCCCCGCCTGCTCACCTGAGAGCGGGAATTAACAAGGGGCTCAGCTCAGTCCTTTGAACCCGCAAGGGGCGCTGCCTCTTGACCTCGCAAAGGGCGCTGCCCCTTCACTCCGCAAGGGGGCGCGACGCCCTTGACCCCCGCACTTTGTTTGTGGCGGTATCAAGTCAGCTAAATGAGTGTGCACTTCGCACCTCCTAACTCGCCTGTAAGCTAGACCTAATTAAGCTCTTGAGATCAAGTAAATCAAAATTAGATAAAAATATAAGTGATGACACTAATAAAATCACCAACAAAGGTTTTGTTTGATTAATAACGGTTTGGTTATGGGTAGGAACTAAACGAGACCGAAAACATTTAGAATCTCTGTAATCAAATTAAGTTAAACACCTCTGATTTTAGAATTCATGTAAATCATATTTAGGTTTGGAAGTTTATTTTAAAAGGAATCCATATAGGATGACAGGAGTATTTGCTTGTCTTGTGCTTGTATAAGTACTCTTTATGAAGTTTATTTTAAAATTGTTTTAATAAATATATCTTAATGAGTATATTGGCGGTGATGGGACTGGAAAAATAAAAAAAGGCAAAGGTTGGGCGATTGTTTGGACAATCTTGGTTTTGAAGAACTTCTTGATCTTGAAAAGGAGTCTCAGGAGGCTGTCTACGTCATTCGTGAACGCAAGGTCATTTCATACTCCCTTTTAACCATTAAATGTTCACCTTTACTATTATTCTAGTGTTGTTTCATAGTATTTGTTAGAAATATATATGTTCCTAGTAGTTTTCAATACCTTTGTATAAGGTACCTTAAAATATCAAATATTTCTAATGAAACCAAATCATTTTAGTTTTGAATTGAAGTGTTCGATCTGATATCGTGCTTTTTGTAACAAAAATGCAGCTCAAAGTGATCGGTAATAAGCTGGAGACTTCCAAGAAGAAGGTAACTTTATACACGATATGACCAATACTAGGAATTCAAAGATTCAAATTTAATATCCGTTGCTTATCGGTTTTTTACTTTCAGGTGAGAAGCGCTCAAGACGTATACAAGAAGTTAATGCATGAATTTGTAAGCCCTCGTAACTTCAAATCTTTGAATTTAACCTAACAAGAAAAAGAAAACCACAACATGCTACAACAAGCTGATCAACTTTGGTTTAGATGATATACATACACAATCCTTATTAGTATATGAAACAATAACTAGAGAAGACATTTTATGGCAGTGTTATAAGTTGATTGACATGAATGTAGGATATAAGGGGAGAGGATCCACAATTTGGGATGATAGAAGATGCAGGAGAGTACGAAAACATCTACGGATACCCACCACATATTGCTACACAACGCATACTCACTCTACGCCTGCAGCCTAACCATCCAGATAATCTCCATGCTGCTACTGCATCAGACCTCACCACCTATTCCTTGCTTGGCTAGTGTATAAACCTCTCCTATAAGGGGTTAAGGGCTTTGAAATGACTTTGTTAATTAGTTATGCTTTACTTATTTATGTCTTTTGTTGCTATCTGTGAACTCATGTAGTTAATACTTATAACTGTTTGATGATGCATGTTTTCTGTTTTAATATTGGGTGTGGTGCACAAACTAATCGGTCGTTATTGACTATGGGCCTATGGCGATTTTGTATTCATCTGCAATGTACCTCTCAATGAGGCAAATTGTAGCGATCATGATTATATACGTATCGCTTGACATCCTTTCTAAAAGTCAATGAGTGTATGTACTAAATTATAAGTCCGTTTTTTTTCAAAAATGTTTAGGTATGAGGGGCTAATTGGCTTGTGGACATGCATGGCCTTGCATGCACAAACTGCACAAGTAACATTGACTTACTTCGGCACTACAAGTATTCTGAATACAAATGATTAGAAAGTTGCAATCTCTACGCTAGAATTGCGTGCATCATATGGAGATCTTCTTTATATTTTAAGGTAACACACTAACACATAAAAAATTATCGGTAATCATACGTTTAGACATTCCTAACAATATGTTATATGCGAATCATTCCTTGTTTAGTAAGGTTAGTTTTTAAGCTAGCCCCTTTGTAATAGAACTTCCTGGTTTGAAACCAGAAAATAAAAATATTGTGAAATATATCGTGATAGTCATGGTTTTAAGATGTTATTTACAAAGAAATATTGGCTGCAAATTAATGGACTGGAAGGAAATGTTCTTTACTGGGCTACGTATGTAGTATGTATTGTGCATAGACGATCTTGCTGACTTACTGGGCCAGGAAACATACTCTTGGGTAAGTTCAAGTTATTAACAAAAAAGACTAAAAAAAAAAAAAAAGTCTTACAACAAATAACTATTTCAAGATATATTACGTAATATATACTATAAAGGGTTATTGGCAAAAAAATGCATCATACTTGCCACTTTTTGTCATTGTATGTAGCGTCCTTTATTTTTTTTGATTGTAGCACCAAGCTTTTTAAATCGTGCCATTGTGTGTACTTTGTGACCATTTTACCCTTACTTTTTTCAAATTTTGAAGGGTAAAATGGTCATTTCACATGGCTAAAAAGTCGCAAAGTACACACAATGACACGATTTAGAAAGGTTAGTGCTACAATCAAAAAAAATAAAGGACGCTACATACAATGACAAAAAGTGGCAAGTATGATGCCTTTTTTTGCCAATAACCCTACTATAAATCTATCTCAAATATTAATTGAACTTACAACTATTTTATTGAGAGTACTCAACACTGGTTACTATTGGGACATAAACTCATTGTCAATTATTAACACAACTAACATAACATGTTCACCGGTCCTAATTTTTTCATTTTTGATTAAAAAAAAAAAAAAAAAAAAAAAAAATCTATCTGTCCTTACTTATAAACCAAACCAAAGAATCATAACCTGAACCGATCACTTTCATTTTCAGCTACCAAAACTTACAATTTAGCTGAAATATATCTAGTAACCTAACAAAAAAATATATTTAGGTACTTTGGTAATAGATGCGATGGGTCAAATGAGTATATTATTACCCTATATGTAAATCATGTTTTGACATACTAGTTATAATACCCGTGCACGCACGGATTTTTTCAGAAAAATTTAATTATATGGTATTATCATTTAAAAACAGAAAATCTTATGTATATTTTAAAAAGTTAGAGCATAAACATGTGCGAAAGTAAGAAAAATAGTTAGCAGAAATTGTAAATATAACCGTGGCATCGACCTTGTATTGGATTCTTAAGCGTGTCTCCTTATAATGTTATTGGGCCAAAGGTTCTTTGATCACATGAGTTTATACATAAATCAAATTTATTTTAAAATTTTTGTTTAGTAAATGGATATATAAGAATTTACCCGTGAAACTTATGATATAAGTACAACTAATAAGTATGCATGAGTTTTTCATTATGTATTAATATCAATTAATATTTTGTAAAAATTTTATTGTATGAAAGATTTAACCTTGTTTAGCTGACATAGATGTTAATGTTGTTGTTTAACTTCAACTATTGATATCATGTTGTACAAAATGTGTGAGTTTAGTAACACATAATGAGCGTTGATGAAGTTTTTTAAAAATGCTTTTCCGGATATCCGTATATAAACTTTAAATAATAATTACATGAATCGTTATAAGTACAATCGCGTATATTTATTTTCATATCACAGCAACTCGTACTTACCATTTGATATTTATATTACCGTTAATAATAATTTAACTGTACTTAATATTCAAACCCGTGTACGTATAGATTAAACTTTTAAATAGGATAACATGAGTTCTTATTTATATTTAACGTACATAGTAAAAAGTTATTTTAATAGATGAAAGTTTGAAACTAATATTTATTTTAAAAGTATTTAACGTATATTAAAACTAATTCGTACATTTATAAATTTTGTAAGTTTAATGGAAGAAAGTCTCAAACAAATAATAATACTTATGTAATTGTAAACAAAGTTCATATTATAAAGTGTAGGGTATAAAGTATAAGGGGTAATTTGTTTATTATTTAAAGTTATAAAAAAATATGAAGATTTATAATTTTACACTTAACTCCATATATATATTTACAATTCAACCACTAATGTTTTATTAATTACCTCCTCTTTTTTTAAGTTTTTATTTTTATAAATTTGACACATATATTTTTATGTGTTTTTCTTTCTCAATCAAATTCTCCACCAAATTTATTAAAGTTTGACCAAAATCAATTCAATTTTGACTTTTATTGGCCAATCATATTGCTCAATTTCGCATATGTGTCAAAATCGAGCATTCCTATTGGTCTAATTTTTTTTTCACTAAGATTGTTCTCTCAAAAAAACTCCGAAATGATGTAATTCTTTTATTATATAAAAGATTCTTTGTTTTGCATTCAAAATAAATCTATTTAAATCTCTAACAACTTTTATGAATAAATAATGTACACAATTTTAAGATTACCGATATCCTAAGTCATGTTTCTCTTTTTATGATTTGCAGAGTAACATAGATTATCCAACATCCATTGCCTTGGATTGGGTAAAGGTAAAGTTATATTTTGTGTAGTGGTTTGAGAGTTTGACCAAGGTGGTCCTCCTATAGATCCATGCATCATGGGCTAGTGTCGGGTTTTTAGTCTTCTTACAAGTAGGGGCGTTTAATTATTGAAATGCATAAAGACGAGGTGAAGCCAAGATTTTAATGTTAGTGAGAGTGTGAGAATACTGCCATTATAAGTTAGTCACTGTCAATATAAATGAATTTGGTTGGTCTAGAGATGTCGAGCATGAACCTCTCACACTACTAGTTCCGCTCCTGTATATTTTAAAAACTAATATCAAGGGCCCAGTTGGATACAAGACCAATGGATTTCTGTTTATGGCTTATTATATACCCCCTCCGTCCCATATTGTCCACTTTGTTAATTTTGGTTGTCCCAAAATTAATGTCCACTTTTGATTTCAACCAATCAAAATGTTTGTAAGTTGATGAAAATGAATTTTTATTGGTTAGTATTGTAAGGGTCTCATTTTTCTTAAATTTTGTAAAATATGAAAGTGCACTTATAATTTGGGACGGATTGTATAGATTATAATTCTAACTTAGTTTTGCTAAAAAAAATAATAATAAAAAAAATTGAGTGAATTGGTATGGTATTGAGTTAGGTCTTTACAATTCTAATCGACTTAAAAATTCCAGAGTGTGTATATAACATTTTTAGTAATTATTAACAGTAAAGAGAAATAAAAAAAACATGCGAAATCTAACGGTCATGAGAACCGATCATAGTATCGAAATAAATGTACAATAATTGTACATGTTCATTTATAGTTTTCGTTTTGTAGACGATAAGCCTAGTATACAGTACCTCAGACACATAGGTCGTTTTCACTTGATCTCTTGCACCACATGGTTTGTCTACTCTTATGATTAATGATGAATCTTATATATTCGTACACAAGCTAGCATGCAACATCCTTTTATCGAGGGATTTGAAATATGTATTATAAAAGTTGTAATTGTTTTACTCATTCTTTGACACGTTCAACGTTAATTACCAATTGTTTCACAATGGTTAAAGCTTTGTAGAAATTAAACAAACCTAAACCTGAAAATACGATGTCAGTATAGAAGAAAGTGATATAGAAATGAGTAGATCTAGAAACCCTTGAAACAATCAATTAAAGATGAGAAAATAGAAGCAACAAATAAACTATGGATTTCGTTTCGTTTCAAGATAAAAAAAATAGAGAAATCATAGAGAGGACTAAATATTGTCCCTAATTTCATGCCTAAATTTGCATGGCATCATCCTATTGGTTGCAACTAAGGGATCCACTATTTCATAAACCAACAACTCATTGTCACACATGTTTAGACATGAAATTAAGCGTATCTTTAGTTCTCCCAAACATTTCTCAAAAAAAATAAGGGCGTTGCTCAGTATAACTATGGTTACATAGTTATGGTTAGCAAAATCCTTAGAATAAAAGAAGTGTGTTCTTCTATGCCAATAATCAACGTTTGACATTATTAGACTTTAGTATAAAAGATCATTCATATTTTTTTTCTTTAGATCGGATGATTAGCTCCTTGAGAAAACATGGAGGCCTATGTAAAGAAGGTGTTCTGCAAAAACGAACAAAAGCCAATCCCAATATAATGTGAATCTTTACTTGCGGTTCACTTAATTAGTCGACAATGAATTCACTTGTTGATGAACATTATAAAAGCAAATCATCTCTTGAATAGAAAATTAGTATAACGTTATATATGAGAACAAGGTATAGTTTGAGCACATATACATTACTTATCTTTAGGACAAGCAGCATTTGCTGTGTAATGTATGGCGAATGTGGGTGCTCTTTCTCACAGTCAAACATAAGCGTTCTTATTAAGTGAACATTATTCTACTCGGTTGAGTATGAGGTTAGTGTCTTAAACTCATTAACTAGTTGAAATGGAAAATCAAACTTTCTATAAAGTGGTTATTTGTCTTATTGTTTTAGGTGACTTCTTGACTTTGACCCAATTTCTTTAGTTAGATCTCATCTTCTTTCTCTACCAACAAATATATATTCGCTCCGTCTAATTTATTTGTCCATGTTATTTTTTCCTTAAATATTTGTTCACTTTAATAATTTAGTCAATCAAGTGAGATTTTTGTCGGTAAAAATAATATTTGATTAATAAAAAGTATAGTTAGTGAAAATTTCTTAAAAAGAAATGAATTAATAAATTGAAACAGAAGAAGTAGTCTAGTTACGTTATCGGACATTAAATAAAGAAAATGAGAAAATATTTTTCTAACAACCTCAGACTCAAGAATAGACAATGTTTTAACAGGGCCCGATAATAGCACAAGGTAACTATGGAGTCATGGGTAAAACTGATGCCACCTCAAACTTTATCCTATAACACCAGAACCTATAACTTAGCACAAAACACCCTTTTTCCATCTCTGGTGGGATAGAACACTCAGGCCATGTTTCTTTTTCTTGTTAATGCCTCTTAATCACCACTTGCTATATAATATTGTTTTTTTATAATTCTGAGCCCACAAAATTCCCTTGTATCATCTGCCTCAATATGAAATATAGAACTAGTCCCCATTAAGAGGTATTAAGGGAAGGAGGACCCATAGAGATGGCAAAAAAATCCGAATCCGATGGAGAATCCGATACCCGACCCCGATTTGACCGGGGAATCCCCGAGTTGACCGGGTATGGGGATGGGGATGGGGAATCCCCATTACTCAAAAGCGGGTATGGAGGCGGGGATGGTAATACCCTCGGGTCCCCGTACCCGTCCCCGAACCCGTCCCCAAATATCTTTTATACATGAATAAAAATATATATGTATATAATATTTAAAATCTTCTCAATTAATAGCTAATATACTCTTGTTAATGGTCGTTGTACCTTTGCATGTTGGATTAGTTCGCGTTTTTGTTTCCAATTGTAGTCGTTTTCGTACTTACGATAACTCGTACTCTTTACTATGTTTTGTCGAATGCTTGAACTTAATCTAATGAATGAATTTTGTTTGCTTGTAGTATGGTTGCACTATTTGAAATCTATTTAAAATGTCAATTATGTAATGGGGAAAAATCCCCAATTCCCCATTGGGGATGGGGATGGGGATGCAATTGTGACCCCCGACGGGGATGGGGATAACTATCTAACTTCGGAGATGGGGATGGTATCAACCATTCCCCGCATACCCGGCCCCGTTGCCATCTCTAGGGACCCACTATATTTATAAACCTCTTACTCCAAACAAAAAAAGAAACACCCCCTCACTGGCTCACACATAACCTAATAAAACACAAATAAAATAAAATATAATGAAAAATGAAATCACCTACGGTGTGGGCCGGTCACCAAGGCGCAAGAGCCGATGACACCAGACACGATGTCAAAATCACGCCATAAGGTAGGTTGGCCGGATGAAGCCATGGCTACCAACCATGCGTACCTTCTTCTTAAAAAATAACTTGATTCATACTAAGAAATGTAACCATACACATTCATAAAGAATCAAGATGCCCCTTATAAACAATATATTGATAGAAATGATGAGACTATATGTTTACAACATAAAAGGGCACGGTACAATCACCATGGCACTTCGTTATAGTGCCAAAATTGCATATGTGACGCCTGCCATGCGCCACCACTGCACCGTGCATGCTTGTTATAAGCGCCATCACAATTGTGGCAACATAAGTTACTTTTGTTTTTCTCTCTCTTTTGAGTGTAAAAGTATAGTGAGTGTGATTTTTCGGTTGTGTGTTATAAAAATATTATTTGAGATGATGCTTTTTTTGGGTTTTTATTATAGAAATATTATAGGGTTAAGCTAACGTGACGACCCCTATAACTCAACGCACATGACACTCTAAGTCTTATAATCCTTTTAATATAGTTTTAATGTCTTTTGGCTTAGTTAAAAAGTTAGAAACATTTAAACATATATTTTCTTATGACGCAAAATTACATATATTTTTAATTTGATACATGTGGAAAAATCATTGTAAAGATATACATTCAATTCCGTCAAAAAGATTACATTGCACTCGAAAGGAAAAACGGATACACAAATTATTAAGGTACATAAATGAATAAGTTACGACTTATGTGGCGTAATTACGAAAAGCAACTCTTTTTTTCTGTTTATCGCAATCTTATGTTTAAAGAGGTTAGTGCAGTGACACCTTAGGCTGCCCACAGAAGGATACAACGATCGACTTGGACGATCGATTTCTAGTCGATCGTCTTTGTGTGGCTATTCGATCGGCCAAAGAAAAAAAACGAAATGAGTCATCCAAAAGACCGAATCACATTGTCCATTTATTTTGCATTTAATAGTTCTATCCGTTGCAATATGTAAACGTTGGAAAGGAAAAAAAATAGTAGCACTCGCCGTTGCATACGAACGTTTGAAAAAAAAAATAAAATAAAATAAAATAAAATAAAAATCCTTAAACACACTTATAAATACTACATATTAACACAACATAATAACATATAACACACTTCAATCCACAAATCTCATTTCAAACATTCTCTATATTTTTCCACACCATGAATTCTTACGAGATATTTATTGCCGATTCGTCTTCGGATGATGAAAATGAAGTTAGTAGCGAGTTTTTGATGTTTGCGGAAGAGTGTTGGGAGGCTTATCAAGCGTCACAACCTAAAGTCACACGAAACCAAATTAGTAGGGATCGTTTGGGTGCTCATAACCATTTAGTGAGTGCTTACTTCTCCGATCACCCAAGATACGGCGATCAAGCATTCCATGATTGTTTCCGAATGAGCCGAAGACTATTCACACGAATTGTTCGAGAGGTAACCGATCATTCACCTTATTCCCAACAAACTCCTAGTTGTACGGGCTTACTTGGTATTTCTCTATTGATGAAGTGTACTTCGTCAATTCATCAATTGGCATATGGAGTCAATCATGATATGCTAGACGAATATGTGCAAATAGGTGCATCAACAATTCGTTAGTGTCTCCAAAAATTTTGTGAGGCCATAATGGAGTTATATGGTCCAGAGTATTTGCGAAAGCCGACGGTTACTGACATTGACAGACTGTATGAGCATCACTATCGAAGTCATGGGTTTCCTGGGATGATAGAAAGCATTGATTGTACAGATTGGCCGTGGGAGAATTGCCCACATGCTTTAAAAGCTCAATTTCATAGGGGTGATCACGGGTCAACTCCTTTTATTTTATTGGAAGCGATTGCCTCCCAAGATTTATGGATTTGGCATGCGTTCTTTGGTGTCACCGGGATGAATAACGACGTAAATGTTTTACGTAAATCGCCTCTTTTCAATGATCTCAAAACGGGGAGAGCACCGGATGTGGAATTCTTTGCTAACGACGTGCCTTATAAACGGGGATATTATCTTGTTGATGGGATATATCCGGAATACTATGTTATTGTGAAGTCCATTAAAAATCCAGGGACGCATGATCACAAACGAATATTGTATAAGACGATGCACGAAGCAACAAGAAAAGATGTGGAAAGTGCTTTTGGTGTACTAACGAAGAAGTTCCTAATGATTAAACATCCGGCTAAAGGATTTGACAAACAACGTCTATCACATATAATGTATACATGCATCATATTACATAATATGATAATTCAGGATGAAGAGCGGGCAATATCTTCCGAATTCTTTCCAGCGGAGCAGCACCGTTCTTATGATCCCTTAAGAACGCATGAGGAATCGTTGGAAATTACCAGGGAGATATGGAACAAAAAAACTCATCTTAACCTCAAAGCCGATTTGGTGGAATTTGGCATCATCATAATCCAAACTAGTTTAGTCGTTTTATTATCGTAATGTTTTAATATTATTTGAATTTTATTGTAATGTTTTTATTTTATTTTAATTATTATGTAACGTTTTAATTATTAATAAAATTTGAGTTTGTGTTAATTTTTTTTAAATGAACTTGGTCGCCCTTACTGTGGCACCCAATCGCCTGCAGGTCGCTGGAGAGAGAAAGCTGGCATGACAGGGAAAATGAGGGTGATTAGGTGTCCTTACTGTGGGTAGCCTTATAACATGTTATACACCCGTCATTTCAACATATAGTTTATAATATCACTATAAAATAAACACTCTTTTAAAAGAAATTTATATAACACATCATAAAAATACCCCACTCACTTATATAAAATTATCTTATAACTCTTGTCAACTGAATGTCATTTGTACCCATAAAATTATCTTACTGTGGGTACCTCCTTATAACACTTTCTCTCTCTAACAAAATCTCCCTAAAAAATCCCTAGATCAAAAAAGAGCCGCCGCCTCCTTCTTCGGCCATCGGCTTCGGCCGGCGGTCCGGATGTTCCTTCTTTTCACTCTTTTATGTACATAATTTCTTTTTGTTTTCTATTCTCTCATAAATCATGTTGCATAAATGTTAGGCAAGTTTTTGGGTCATGTCGCTTCTTGAGCAAATTAGAAAAATTTCGTATGGTTGTGAGGTGTTTTAAGTTGTGAGGTCATGAGGTGTTTATGTTAATACAAATATCGCCTAAAAATGTTATTTATATTTTACGATCTTTGCTAAGTTTTGTTAATGACAA
>LBNU01020262.1:19228-30047 GCA_014162995.1 Artemisia annua | reverse complement strand
CCCCCTTCTAGTTTTCCACAGTTTATGTTTGGGAAGAGATTGTGGTCGTGAGATGGTTAGGTTGTGAAGATGGTGAAGTTGTGAACGGTTTTGGGTGTGAAGATGGCTCGGCTGTGAAGATTGTTCAGGTTGTTGAAGATTGTTCGGGTAGTGAAATGGTTCGGGCTGTGGAGATGGCGAGGTCGTGAAGATGGTTCGTAATGTGGAGATGGTGTGCCAGTGAGTTAGATCCGGTTATCAGGTGGTGTGGTCATTAGTTTAATGTGGTCGCGGAGTTGGCGAGTATGTGAGATGGCGAGTATGTGAGGTGTTCAGGTCATGGAAATAGTGACTTCGTGTTCGTTTGGTGAGTACGTGAGGTGTTTAGGTCATGGAGATAGTGGGGTATTACGAGTTGCGAGAGGTTGAAGTTGTGAGGTCGTTCGACCCATCGGTGAGATGGTTCAGAGGGGGATATAGTGAGATGGTGATGCCGTGAGGTGTGAGGTCGTTAGATTTTGAGGTTATGAGTTGATTCAGGTCATGGATAGTATGAGGTCGTGTAATGGTTGAGGTCATGGATATAGTGAGGTCGTTAGATGGTTTATGGGTGGAGATGGTGAGTTTTGTGAGGTTTTCAGGCTGTCAAATGGTGAAGGTTGTAAAACCGTGTAATGGTGAGGCCGCAATTCAGGTTGTGAGATGGTGAGAGTTAGGTTGTAGGTCGAGGGTCGTTAAAGGAAGAGTCAAGGGACAGTCGTTTGAGTTTGGAGGTTTTCATAGGTGGTGTTCGTACTTGTTGGGTTATTTTCTTCAATCAACTATCCTCACTATTCGCAATGTCATCACTTGGTTAGATTGTGTGTTCGAAACTGTGTTTTGTGTGTTTCGAGGCTTTGGTGCGGGGTTATGTTTCATGTGTGAGGTCAAGATTTGTGGTCAGCTGTGAATCCGTGTCATGCTTTCTACCATGTGTTTGCCCTTAAGTATTGTTGCGTTTTGGTGGCCTTGGTTTGTAGGAGTTATATCTTAATAAGTATGATATCCGCTTTGTGATATCCGTTGTAGGTCGTAGGGTCGGATAGCCGGTTTAGTGAGTTTAGATTTAGTTTGGTCGATTTCTTATGTTCGTGTCGTGTAACTTTAGCATCTTGCTACTTTATTAATATACTTTGCCTTTCAAAATAAAATAAAATAAATAAAAATAAATAAAATAAAATAAAAAGCTATGTCATTTGGGGGGAAAAAAATTTGAACCTTGATAGGGGGACCTAATACATGGGCCTAATCATGGACCTAATGCTTAAAATACTTGTATAGTGCATGCATTGTACAAGTATTTTAAGCATTAGGTCCATGATTAGGCCCTATGTATTAGGTCTATTAATCAAATTCCAAAAAATTTACCAATACCATAAGCACGGCGCCGTTCATTCTTGGGTGAATTTCCTAAACTAATTAAACCATAAAAAGATAGAATTATTGGTGGGAGTTCCAATATGCCCACTAGCAAAAAGGCACATGAAGAAATCTTTCCCCAATAATTTAGACATTTTTTATTCAGTCTCTTTTACTTTTAAAATGATTAAGAGCTACAAGTTAAAGGTAGTTCCAAATATACCCTACTCCATGTGAAAGATAAGGCCCGTTTTCTTTGTTTTCAATCCCATACAACTTGACATTGGATACTTCAGTCAAGAGTGTTCTACAACATACGTTAGACTATTAGAGTATCGTCATTATCACCGCACAGTTTACATATAGTCAAAGATTTGTGAACACAATTTTTATGCAGACATAAAAAAAAGTAATGTAAGGAGAAAACACAGTTTCTGAAACTTAATAACATCGTGCTACAGATAAGGAGAAAACATATATTTTTGTACTTTTCTTATGCCCGTTTCTATAACACATAAGCAAAAACTCAAAAAGTGTATCATGGGGCTTGTGGTCTAGTGGTAAAGGCTTAAGTAGTTAAGCGAGCCCAAGTGAGAGTAGTACCGGTTTTGGTGACCGATCGGGAAGTCCTCACTTGGGAACCACAAGCTCTAATGATATCAGGCGAATCGGGAATAGAAGTGGGGTTATCCTCTAAGGAGAGGCTCGCGGTTGGTATCTCTGCCCGAGGATGCGACACTAACTCGAGCAAGCTTATGGGAGTGAAAGGCCACAAGTAGCTTCGATGAGCTCTAAAGAGAACCAACTACTACACGTTTAGCATCTAACTTCTAAGTAAACTCTATCATTTCTCGTTCTTCTCAAATTTAAAATCTTAAAGAATAAGATCTGCGAATGCTTAGTCGATAATCAAGTATTATGATTATGAATGGTTAAGGGAACAAGCTAGGGCTCANTCAAAAAGTGTGAAAATACATCAAGATTTGATTGTAACTTTTGCTACCTAGAACAATATCATTATCTTTTTCGTTTTCCAGTTAAAACAATAATGAACACGTTTAATACACATACATAAGTTAGCTTGGCAATCAATATATTTTTATCGCCAATCAAACAAAATTAAAATGTATGGATTGTGACTTTTGAGAAGGTACAAAAGTTTATAGGGAAAAAATAACAAATCTCAAATTATAGGAAAAAAATAACAAATCTCAAATAAGTCAAAAACATATTTTAAATCAAGTTGAACATTATGAAGTGGATATTTATGTAACATTGTAGTCCCATGCCCACTTATAAAACTCCTTACATTTTCTCATGTACCCATCAATAGCATTACTAAAATGAGGATCATCTGTGACGTTTGTAACAAAGACGAAGCATCGGTATATTGCTCGGCGGACGAAGCTGCCCTGTGCTGCGCCTGCGATCACCGCGTCCACCATGCAAACATCCTTGCGGGCAAACACCCTCGATTCTCCCTCATCCAACCTTCTCCTAAAGATTCTCCTATATGTGATATATGCCAGGTAATAATTTACTATATTCATCGTTTAGCTAGGCCTGAAACGGTCTGGACTAACCCGGTGAGGCCGTGTACATCTGAGTCAAAAAGTTCGCCCTAGCTTCCTGAGTAATCTGAACAGAGAAAACCACATCCGTTTATCCGTTTACCATTGTTTAGAAAAAACTATTTTTATCGGTGTTTAAAGCTGCTTATTTCAAAGAGCGTATCTGTAATGAAAATAAATGTATATGTTTAAGTTTCGCTACCGAGTACATAGAAAGGTTTCATAGAGTACATAGGATTGTTTATGAAATTTTTATGTTATTTTTACAGGAAAAGAAAGGTTTATTATTTTGTCAACAAGATAGAGCAATACTATGCAAAGATTGTGATGTTGCAATTCATAAAGTGAACGAGCATACAATGAATCACAACCGATTTCTACATTCGGGCGTTAAGTTATCTCAAGCTACGTTACTGCCCACAATCGAAACAAGCGTTGTTCCGGATCAAAAGCCCAAATCTGGAGGCCAAGAACGAGTTTCTGCTCCAATTCTAAACCAAAAGAGCCAGAAGACTGCAACAAGTATAAGTACAGTTCCGAAATATAGCTTGTCGAATAATTCGAGTAGTATATCTGAGTATTTGATTGAGACGATACCTGGATGGCATGTTGAAGATTTTCTTGATTCTCCTCCTACTTTCTCCAAGGTTTGTATTCATTTATTTTTTATTTTTTGCCCCAGGTAAAATTATCTACTTAAGAAACTTGCATGTGCCTGAAAACATTGCTGGTAATATGGTCCAAATTAACCAAATTTAACTTGTAGATCGTTTGTCTGAAAGCATTGTTGCCGTTTGTGTGATATTTTTGGATCCGCCACTAGGTTAAAACCCTTTATTTAGTGTCATTGCGATTACTGGAATTGTTAAAATGTACTCGTACCATATTATATTGTCATCAGGTTATAAAATGAAAATTGGTTACTTTTTAATGGAAAATATATGGAGTTAAGCTTTGGCTTTGACATGTTTGTTAATTTTATTAATGTGTTAAATTAATCGTGTTTACAGGGTTACGATGATGATCTATCCGTGTTTTGGGACGAGGAGCTTCTCAAAGGAAGCATAAGTGGCTCATTTTCACCTGAAACAATGGGAATTTGGGTTCCACAAGCGCCACCACCCGCGGCTCCTCCTCCAACGCTAGCACCACCACAAGCACGGGTTCTTAATGCTTGTCAAAGCCACCATTATCCAAATACCGGTTTCGGAAGTCAAATGATTAATGGGTCATCACTTGTTTTCGCTCCAAGTAACCTTAATAATAAGATCACAAAATCAAGCGGAAAACGACGATTAGATGATGGAAATTGCTTCACAGTTCCTCAAATGAATCCTCAAGCAATGATCTTCAAGAGATCAAGAACACTTAGATAGTTAACTAATCAATATTTCTACTCCCTTTTTTTTTTTTTTTTTTTTGGTCATTTAGTTTCTATGCATATTTTTGTTTTGTTACAAGTGGGTTTGGTTCTTCTTGAATTTAGCAACAACAACAAAAATCACCTAGATCTTGTTAATATTTTGGTTTCTATAAGGCTGTTAACTTTATCGACTAAAGGAAAAGTAACATTATTTTGTGGAAAATCGTAGCAATTTTAGTTCTCAATGGATAATTATCGATGTTAGGAAATTTGGACCTAGATTTGCAAGCCCCTAGTTATGATTGGCTGACCAAATATCGAAATCAACTAAACGATCATTCAATATGAATATTTATTGATTTGTGATCAAGATTTTTATATCTTAGGATTCGTATAACCGGCTGAAACTTTGTGGGTGAAGGCTGATTAAAAAGCTGCAGCGTGAAATTGAACTTTTGTCTATTGATTTACCTCTACGGCTCTACCTTAACATGCTAAAAGCTTAAAGTTTCATAATTCATTGATGTTACTGTTTTTAAACATCTTTATAGCTAAAAAAGCTTTCTTTATCTCTTACAAGTTAAGTTTTAAACCACTTTTACATAGAAACAACTTTTTTAAAAATTGAAAGCAAAAAGATACATTTTGCTAATTAATCTCCGTCAAATCGCTATTAACTATGCGTTTAAGTCTCCGTTACTTACCGTCTTCATTATGTACGTTACATTAGATTTTTCTTTGTGATATCAGTATGTGCTAATAGCAATTAGCGTAGATTTTGTACTATATGCTATGACAATATTGATTTACTCTTATACTGTTATGTAGTTTTTTACGCTTTATTAATACAACTACGGGAGTCGAAAAACAGACTCATTCTAGACCTGAACCTGTATATGATTAAGGCTATTAAGGGTTCGTGTATCCCCTTTACCTTCAAGTTAAATTGACCCGACCCTATTAACAACCCTACACCCCACGTAGTACGTGCATTGTATGTTAGTTGCTAAACTTATTAATTCTAAACCAAAGGCAATGTTCAATGAATGAATACTGTTAATGAAATATTCAGTTATACTTTAAATATCACACTACACTAAAAAAGTTATCAAGTGACATATAAAGTCTAACTTCAAATGATCAATTGCAATTGTATAATAAGAAGACTCTATAATTGGATAATCAAGTACTGCATTGGGATCTGTTTTTAGATCTGTTAGGTTTTGGTCTAGCTCCTGTTAGGATGCTTACTTTTTTCTTCTTTGTATGTTTTATGTATTTAGTGTACTTTTGTCAAGCTACACCTTTAAATGGTTGTGTCTACCAAAAGCTCACTTTGGTGATTCCCCCCACCTCTGAATGGTGTTGCTATAGTGTGTCACAACTATTTTGGTGTGTGTCTTGTTTTAGCTTAACTTGTTATGTTCCATGTAACTTGTTATGTTTAAAATTCCTCCTTTTGTGAGGTGTGATAATGAAATTTATGTTCAAAAAAAAGTACTTTGTACCAGTACTACAATTTTAAAAAACAAATCTATCAAAATACTTATTTATATGTTCGAATTTGCAACTGGAGTTATAGGAAAATATATTTTATGATGAATGATTAGAAAATATAAGGGAAGACAGAGTGGCATACAAATTAATACAGCATGGTTTCATGTTAGATCTGTTTATATTTATCGATTCAGAGATATCAGGAAAAATATTCTACATGGGAAGTTGGTGACAGATATCAAGATAATATAGATGCCTTTTTCTTTGAAAATTATTTTTGGACCTATGAATTTAGAGCATCTACAATGTATCAAGTCTTTAAGATTTGATGCATTTAATGCATTTAATGCATAAAACATTTAGTGGCCAAAGCTTGGAGCAAAGACTTGAGCTTTAACAAGTCATTGTTGAAAAGCTTTTCAAAAAGTCTTGGTTGCAATGGCAAAAACTCTTTAAAAAGACTTCTTAGAATAGTAAAAAGCTTTTCACCACTTTAGCCATTGTGGATGCTCTTAGACAACTTTTACGTTTTTGAAGTTGGACATCTTATAAGTTGCCAAGGTACGGTGGCTGGTAAAGTGGCGTCGTGAGCACCAGGTCACTCGAAGGCGCGAAAGACCATACTGACATTAGGTTCGGGGGCTGTGGCGCCGTAGCCACTAGTTCATGCCGTGAGCTAATTCTTAGCCCACGCCATTTTTTTTAGTGTGGTATATGTGGACTCATTGCACCATTTTTGTAACAGGAAACAGTGTTTTGGTGTCATGGGCAAAAGTGGTACCATAGGCGAAAAGTGTTCAGGGGGCACCACTTTCGCCCATGACACTACCCCACGACACCAACCGTGCCTAGCGCTCAAGGGATTTGTCTTTGATTCTGATCATAGATACCAAATATCAAATATCACATCTAGGGTTGTAAACGAACCGGACGAACACGAACGGAGCCTTGTTCATGTTCATTCGTTTAATTTTAACCGGACAAATAAACGGACATGAACGCTTAAACGGATAAATTTTCTTGTTCATGAACGTTTATTAAGAAAATGAGTTGTTCATGTTCGTTTATGTTCGTTCATTAAGACACTAAACGAACGATGAACGAACATAAACATGAACATTGACAAACAAATACAAACTTTATTAAATTATGCACAATATATTGTTTTATAAGTGTTGTTTTGTTTATACAAATCAATTTTAAAATTATACAATTAAAAGGTACGCTATACGAACATAAATAAATAAATGAACGCATAATCGGACGTTCACGAACATAAATGAACGGACACAAGTTTTGTTCATGTTCGTTCATTTAACTAAATGAACGTAAAAAATGAATGAACATGAACGAACCTTTTTACCGAACGGTTCATGAAATGTTCACTGAACGTTCAGTTCGTTTACAGCCCTAAGATTCACATCAATAATAAAGAAGTTTGAGCAATAGGAATAGGTTTAAGTATGAGTTTAGTTATAAGATAGAATGAGTATATGTATAAGCTTAGATATCCTATCTAATATTATTGTTTGGTTCGTTTGTGAGTTTGAGTTTTTTTAGTTATAAAAAATGAATTGACTGGGAAACAAATTCTAAACCCGCCATGTAAGGGTATTGAAAAACTCTTATTTTGAGGTATCATTCTAACATTTAAAACAAATATCAACTAACCGAACACCCTCAATCAATTCAATTCTCATTCCACATTCTCGATACCCTCAATTCAAACACATCCTAAAATTGACACACAAAAACCCCATTTTCATACAAATTCATAGAAAAAGATCGTGCATCTATGTCAAATAAAAAGTAGTAATAAACTTTTATTGATCACTTTTAATTAGGGCCATCTAAAAGTTATGAGAGACCTAAAGCAATTTCGTCGCCTTATAATTTTTTTTGATACTTGAATAAGTATTCGCCTTGTTGTTAAAGTTTCGATTTTCTTTTTGTTTGCAATTATGAGTCATCGGATTTGTATATTTGTATTTATATTATTGACCATTTGACAACTAAGAATTACATATATAAATATTTTGGGCCTTATAAAACTCTAAACGCTTGCGTTATTGGCTGCGTTACGGCTGCAGTCCCCACGTTAACGCAGCGTTAACGGGGGACGTTATCCCCTTAACGCTGCGTTAAGGGGTGTGTTTAAAAAAAAAAAAAAAAAAAAATTCACTTCGCCCCCTCTAACGTTTATATAACGGTCGGATTTTTTGAAAAATTACAAAATGCCCCCCTGTAACGTTTACATAACGTAAACATAGTAAAAAACAAAAAAAACAAAAAAAAAAAAAAACATTTTCCAAAACCTTTTTTCAACCACTATAAATACCCATTAACCACACTTCATTTTTTCACACTTTCACAACTCAACTTACTCTTCACTTCCATTCTATTAGCCAAAAAACAAAATAAACATTTTCGTCATTTATGGATCCAAACTCAAATTAACGAATTTGGCCGAGTTGGTCAGTACATTGATTGTACGAGATCTGACATATTCAGTATATGGTTATTTCGTTTGATATTACATCCAGCGCATACAACAATGAAGGAAGAATGAAGCTGAATCTTCTAAACCGTTCGTATATTTGCATATATCGCTGATACGTGAAGATTGCTGAGAACGTTTGAACAATGACTATTTCGTTCAATGGTTGCAAGTACGACACGGTCTACGTTCCGTAGAGTTTCGTATGAGCCCGTAACTATTTCTACAAAATATGTCGAAAAAGAGTATTGTTACATATACGAATCCGATGAATAACTAGCCAGCTTCACGTTTCAAGAAATGGTTTTTATAATGACAGAGATCTTTCACGGAGCCGGAAGGGATATTAGTGCACGTATGAAGTGATTACAACGAATTAGCAATTAACGAACACAAATAAGCGGTAACTGCACACCCCAAATAGCCTCACCACGATGCGTTCGTATTAATGAGTATCTGCAAAATGGGTGAGTCTACTTTCAAGTTTTTGTTCTATGATTTATTTTAACATTGTGTGTTATGCGAATTTTGTATTACACAATGCATGAGTTTTTTTAGAGCAACCAACATGGTCGACCAATCAACGTATTAATACGAGTTGCATGAATCGTCAGCAATAGACTGTTCCGGGATAATGCTTGGTGCAGTTAGATTGCATGCATAACTGGCCGTAAAATAGAAAAAATTCTCCGAAATAGAGCTTGGCAAGAAGAGGCAATATTTGGTAGGGTGGATAACAAGATATACCAATTTAACCACTGCCTGACGCTAGTATGCGTCACAAGATTTGGTTGGATTTGCGGCATGCATTTTTTGGTTATGAATGCAGGGCCAATAATGATCTAAGTTTTTAGAAATACACTCTTAACTTGTTTCGACAGCATTCCTTTGTCCAATGAATCTCCAAGGGCACCCTCACATGTTTAAATGGAAAAAGATACTGAACACGATGTGGGTATTTTACTTGGCTTGACGGAATTTACCTCGCAGTGGTCAACTTTTTCGTCGAATATCCTTTCTCAAGGCCACTTCACTGAACGAGAATATCATGAGTTATTGCTTTAAAAGACAAAGCAAGATATGTGCGCTGCATGGATACCTATCGTACACCACGTGCTTTTGCGTGTTGTGCGTCCAAAGGACGCTTGGGAGTATATCTACATACAACCGGCATCAGTCGCACATACGTTGGATAATTGCCAAGATCGACGAACCATCAGTAATAGACAATGCATTAATTTTGCATAAATTGATCCTAAAAGATCAAAAGTTTAAACTCGGCTGAATACTCCGTGAATTATGGCAGAATGTGTGGAGGCACGACCCCCGCACCGTTATAATTATGAGTCCAAGAGGTGGACTCGACAGGGCCATGCCGAATCGACGCCAGATCGCGGCACAGACTAGGGAAATGCGCGACGCATTCAGCGCATACTCGACTAGCAACGAGAATCAGGAGCATGTATTTGCAAGAAACGTCTTCAACCGCCAACATACACCGTGCGAAGATGAAAATATTTCCGAAGACATGATAAGTGTTGTAATTCGTTGTTTTAATTTCATAGTTTCGCAGTCGTTGTTCCTTATTATTTTAATATTTCGTATTGTAAGTTTTTAAGTTTAACTTTGTGTGTTTATTAAATGAATGTTGGTTTTATTTAGGGGGTGAATGTGAAAATAGTTGAAGTTTAATTGATTAAACTGAGTTATTGCTGCTGGGTGTTTGAGTTTATTTTGTGTTAAAGCTACATGGCGCGTTATTTAGATAACTCATGTTACCATTGGGAGTGCTCATAGTGTGAAACTATACCAAACTACAACAACCTAAGATTGCCCGTGAAGATGAAAAAGTGGTCAAAACTTAACACTATTCCTTTACCTTTCCGCCCGCTAGGCAACCTCAACAACAATTCCACTAAAATAAAAAATAAAAAAACGCGCTACACAAACACCTTCTCAAATCAAATACTAATATAATACCCCATCATCAGAGATATTTCTCGGTAAAATGCAACTAACACTAGTTCGTTCGTTGTTGCAATCTCGTTAGATCTAAATCTACTAGATCTTAAGTTTACAAAAAAAAACCATCTGAATATTTCTATTAATTTCTATCATCTTCGTGCCATTATAATCGCATCGTACCGTTTATGCTCAGGTAATTATTATCTATTTTAAAATCAATTTATGTTTATTAATTGGATAAAAGTTTGGGTTTATTAAATGTGTTGTTGAATTGATTGTATAAATTTGTTGTTGTTTCAGGAAGAATTGAGAATAAGAAGGTGAAGAAGAAAGTGGATAAGATCTATTATCAGATCTGGTCGTCGTAGTTAAGTTAAGTTACCCTAAAACAACCTTATTCATTTCACTAATTTACTTACTTTCTTTTCGATGTTTTATGTTGTGTTATACATGCTAGATAATCGATTGATATAGTGTTGGAATACGCGAGTTATGTTTAGATAACGAAAGTTGGGAAATATGATAGCTACGGCGGTTCGGCAGTTGTTA
>LBNU01020262.1:0-19219 GCA_014162995.1 Artemisia annua | reverse complement strand
TTTTTTGTTTCGTATTGTATTTTAATTTCCTAATGCAACGCTTTTTTTTTCGTAATGTAATGTTTTTTTTTTTTTTTAATTCGTAATGTAATATAATTTTAGTTTAATGTTATGGTTTTATAAAAAATGAAGTATTAGTTTTAGTTTAGGGTTTAAATTGAAAATATATGGTAAGTTGAGTTATTGTGAGTTATTGGTGAGTTATTGTTGTGGGTGTTGAGTTATTGTGTTAAGTTATTGTGTTAAAGCTGACGTGGCGCTGAGTTATATTATAACTTGAGTCATGGCTGCGGATGCTCTTAGTAGCTTTATGGTTGAGACGACTTTGCTTTTTATAGATTCTCGTAATTCTTGATCTTGCGGTAATAGAAAGAAAGTGTTTGACTCATTTGAACAAGGTAAGTAGGTAACTAACTAAGACGTATAGTTATTACTTATGTTCAATGCAAAATTTAATTTGTTAATACCTCATTTAAAAACTTGTTCATGTGAATGAAATGAAGAAGTATGAAGAAAAAAATATGAAGCACAAAATATCGTGACTAGACAGAGATAAAAGGATATAAATGAGAATATCTATTTTAATTTTTCATAACAGTCGATTAAATTACACAACTGTCTTTCTTAGAGATAATCACGTAAGCAGGGCCATGTATGTTGGTGTGCGAGGTGTGCAGTCGCACAAGGTCCGAAAATTATAGGGACCTCAATTATTTTGTATGATACGTATATATATAATTTATAAAAGTGACTACAAATATTTGATTTAGACCCGTATTTGATTGAAGAAGAAGTTGCAGGAGCACTTTTAAGACAATCTTTTCTTGTTTTATCTCTTTAGAAAAGTTTTACCTTCTATCATAGGATTCATTTATGTTGTTAAAGTGACTTCTGCACAGAATCTCCGTAAACTTAGAAACATCACTGCATATATAAGTCGGGAAAAAAAATGGGCAATTTCATAGATACCAATTTTATTTTATTTATTTTTTTTTCACAATTCCATATTTATCTCAGCACAAACTTTAAAAATGTTGCTTTTGAAAACTTGTCATCTAATAAATATGAAATTATCCTGAGAGCGCTAGGTACGGTTGGTGTCTTGGGGTAGTGCCATGGGCAAAAGTGATGTCACCTCAAAACTTGTTGTCTATGACACAAAAACATCACCCCCTAATACAAAGGTGAGACCATGGAGTAAAAGTTGTGTCATGGGTTCACATATACCCTACCAAAAAAATAAAAAAAATAATAAAAATAGCCCATGACGTGAGCTGGTGGCTACGACACCAAGACCGACCAACCCATTTCTGATATGGTTTCTCGCGCCATTGAGTCGTGCCAAAAAGCATGGCTTGAACCATGACACACGATACGAGAGCTCAAAACAGTAAACACCATAGTCTTGTACTCTTGTATTTGATCCACGAGAAGTGGGTTGTATTTCAATTCATTTGGGCTTATAATGAAGTAAACTTAAAAATTTTCATTTGTAAGGGTTTAACCTCTCAATCCAATAGGCCCAATTCACTCAACCCCCACCTTAAACCCTAGACACAAACACACAAACACACTTTCTCATTCATCTCCAACCTTAACAACAACAACAAAAAAATGGGAAAAAAGAAGAAATTCATAGACAAGAAAAAAGCAGCCACTTTCCAGCTCATCTCACGCGACACTTCCGACCCACTTTACACCGACGACCCTTCCAACGACCGTGTCTTTGTCAGAGTAGACAACAACTCAGAGGCGCCTTTCTTCGACGACGACGTTGACAGCGAGGGTGACGGGATATTCGACGATGCCCCTGAAGAAGGTGGGCCCAGTAGACCAAGGTTGTTGCCGGATGAAGTGAGGAGGGAGATTGTGGAGCTGGGGTTTCCGGATGATGGGTATAATTATTTGTCTCATTTGAGGGAGATTAAAGCTGCTTCTGAGTTTTATCATAATCCTAAAGCTAAGTTTGAGCAGCTTCCTAGTGATGTTAAGGTTTGTGTTTCTTTTCTTATGTTTTGGTTTTTTATGTCTGAGTTTTTAGGCACGTCTCTGTTAGAGTTAAGGGTAAGTAGTTTCGTGGAGTTGGTCGATTGTGTAATGAGTAACGACTTATCCTTAAAAGTTAAAGAAGTGGAAGGGTTAGTTTAAGCTCCCCTACTTAAATTTTTTGTGTCGTTGTTGGGCTTACACTAGTAGTATTTATACCCTAGGAAATGCACGAGCCATGTGTTTATCAGTCTCCAAAAGGATATGGTTTTGTTATCATTTGTTACACCTCTCAAAGCTTAAGGCAGATTGCCCTAATACCTTCGAAATTGAAACCTACATTGGACCAAACCTTGAACTTAAGACTCTTATCTCGCTTGAACTTGCCATCGTATTTGTGATTAGGTTTAGGATTTTTTAAGTGCTGTATTGTGGTTATGAAAATGCTGCGACATCTCTATGTGCTCTAATGGATTGAAAAGGCTAGGACTTGGTGATTGTGTTTTATACCAAATTCTGGTCTTTTTCGTCCGTTGGCGCACATATAGGTATACAATTTTAAACCTAGTCGTTTATACTTTGGCAACTTCTAGCGAGATGATACCATATGAATTCACGATTTCGGTTCAACGTAGGTTTTTTATTTTGAAAGTATTGGGTCATTCCATTGCAGTGGGATTTGAGGAGTGTTACAAATTGTATCAAAGCTGTACCTTTTGTTGTCTGATGGTCAGTCACTTATCATCTCTTAGGGTGTGGATTATAGTTGTGTTGACATAACGGGGACCTCATGAATTTAATTGTGGGAGATTGAATATCTTAAGCTTTGAGGAAGATTGGAGTTGCTGGTGGGTATTTATCAGAGTTCTAAGGCTAGGTTTGATCAGTTGCTTTGCGTTGTTATGTTTTTGCTGGTGAAGTGTGTAGTTTAAAAAGTTACGGTATGCAGTGTATATGTGGATGGTTATCCTAGATGTTTTTCTGTATATGTGTTAAATTGTATGTGTTGAGATTATCTTCCTAAGATTCTAAGTATATTCATTGGTTCAACTGGACAATTTGCCATTCTAGATAAAATGTTAGAAAGCACTTAAAGTACCTTAAACAAGTATAATCAACAATCGACAGTTATCTTTCTGAATTTCAGGATAATATCTGTCTAAATTGACAATAATCTCGCCTTCCATATATTATACAACCTGGATCAGAATTCTTAATCTAAGAGGTCTTAAAAGTGAGATATAAATGGCCTGTATGAAATCACACACATTGTAAGCTTACTTTCTTGTGTTTTTCCAGGCATATGATGCATCCAGGATTGAGGTTTCTAAGGCGGATGATGAAGAATCCTACAAGAACAAAATCTATGGTGTTGCAGTGAAAACTGTTCCTGTGAGGATTCAAAAAGCAATTGATCCTGAAGTAGCCGCGTTGTTAGATGATAGTGATAATTCACGCTTTGGTTCAGATGTTGAGGACTTGGAAGAAGATTTTGTTCTTAATGCTAACCTTCCAGACGAGTCAGAAGATTTAGAACTTAATAAGATGCCGACTTTGGCAGAATATTCAAATGTGAACAACAATGAAGAGGAATACAATACATTTTACTCACAAGATAACATAAATGAAGGCGGAAACCGCAATCTTGTTGGTGAAAAGCCTAGGGAACGTCGACCTTTAGATGAACAGTTTGATTTGGTGAGGATTTCATGTTTCAAATTTAAGTTCGGTATTTTTATTTATTTTTACTAACTTATTTTTTGATTTTACAGCTTGAACTTCAGGAATATGGTACAGACAGTGAAGATGAGTATGAAAAAGCCACATCAGAAGATTACGAGTATCATGACTCGCTTGCAGTGAAGCTCAATGACACATCGTTAGAAGATGCAATTAAAACAATAGAAATGGATGGAAAATATAAAGTTTTATCGCATGACAAGAATACAGAAGAAGAAGAGCCAATTTCACTGGAAACTGCTGCTGATCTGAGACCTCGGTGCATACAGTATGCTGAACAGTTTGAAAACGACAATGAAAATGACAAAGAAGATGTGTTTTTAGAGGAAAGCAGTGATGAATCTGAAGGTTGGGATTGTGAGACTATTATAACTACTTATTCAAATCTTGATAACCACCCTGGGAAGATTGAAGCCCCGGGAGGAAGGAGAAGAAAGAAATTGACAGAAACAGTCAACAAGGCCTTCACGGCTCCCACTCATGTAATTGCTCTTAAAGGAAAAGAAAAGCTTCCAGTTGACTTTTTGCCCCACAGGACCTCTGGTACTGAAGCTGTGAAAGATAATAGTAAACCAAAAGATGTGCAACAGCCAAAGAAGAAAGTTGGTGCAGAATCAAAGGAAGAAAAGAAAGAGCGAAAGGTATATATGCTGTGGTTGTACTATATGCTCTCTATTTACCTTTTTTTGGTTATCCCTGATTACCTATGGTACTTCTGAAGTACTCGTGGAGTAAATCTTTTCATGGGAAATTTTAAAACCACATGTTTATTTTTGCGATAAATGGCTTTATCTTCATGTAGGCTGCTGTGAAGGAGGAAAAACGAGAGGCACGGCGTGCTAAAAAGGATCTGAAGGAGTTATACAAGTCTGAATCTCATCAAGCTCAGAAAGTTGCTGCGTTCACTGGCCCATCTTCCATTCATCTCATGTAGGAGCGACTTAAATTTGTTTTATATATTGGACTCCATTCATGTTGTCTGTTGTCTGTGTTTATCTAAAAGTATCGTGTCTGGATAAACGAATCCTGCATGAATTAAGCAAGAGTAAATGAAGTTTGTTTCATGTGCTGATTGAAGTGCCTGAATTAAGCAGTAAAATGACCATTTTGCCCAACAATCATCCCTTTATGAAGATATGTTGCTGAATAAAAAATATTTTTTTTATGGAAGTGTGAGATAAAACAAAAATGATCTTTTTTTACGGTTTTTAATCCATATTAAGTCATGTCTGCTAAGTTAAAATTCCGGATCCAAGACTATCTGAAGAATGATGAACTCCTTGCATACCTTGATTTATTTGTGAATCTTAAGCTAGAACTGTGTAATAATCCTTTTCTAAAGAGAAAAAAATATTTTTTTAACCTGATATTGGAAGTTGAAGTTAACAGTTACATTAGTTGACATTTACAAGTTACAAGTCTAACACTCTAACGTCTACTTCTGTGGGAACTACTGGTTTTTAAGTTGTAATCCTGCATTATTTGACTCCAAGTGCTTACTTTTAGTAGTTGTCTTCTCTTCATAATGCTAATTTGTATCTCTCTTGACAGGTAATGTTCAAAACACATCTCGAAGAGAGAATCAATCGGCATATTTGACAAAAAAGAAGCATGTTATCATGGGAGGGGTTACATAAAATGAAGTATGTTCTTGGTACATTTTGAATGTTTTTACTGATGCTTCGTGTCAATTTTCACATAGCTCCCCGTCGTTGTTGGTTAGGAGTTGTAACGATGTGAAGTTATGAACAGGACGAGTTATAAACAAAATCTAAATTTTTATCTGTAGACATTGCATTATTGCATTAAAAGGTATACATCCTTTTTATTTTGCATAAATATGATGGATTCATTCTGAGCATGGAAATATCTGTAAATACATCACTTTAATATCAACCTAGAAGAACATTATCATCAGAATTCATGTCTTCAACTTCATCATCCAGCCCAGCATGAGGTATAGGACCGCCACTGCCTCTTCCTCCATAGTAAGGTGGGCCACCCCAGAAGCCATAATCTTGTATTACATAGTATGGCTGCAAGATAAGTGACTCAGGTGGCTGAACATCTGGAATTTCTGTCTCTGGTGGCGGTACCGGTGCTGCCTCATGCCCCTGTGCTGGCTCGTGTCCGAGTTGTGGTAAGGGTCTGTGTCCCATTGTTTGAAAGGAAGCCATGATTATGATGAGTGAAGTCATGCATAATGTGTGCGTGAACAACTTTGCAGTGAAAGGCGGGTTGGAATCTCTCATTTTTTGCGTTTGAATTCTGAAATGATGTTTCTTGTGAAGCATTTAAGCGGTAGTCAAGTCATGTGAATATCTGTTACATGCGTGTTGGGTTATACTGATCCAAGATTTTTTGTGTCGATGCTCTTTATTCTTTGGCTTAACGTACTATAGAAGATCCTAAATGAAGGTTGTGGACGCTTTCGGTAAAAATAGTTGTTTGTTACGTATGCTGTGCTGAAAAACAAGAACAAGTTCAAAGACTGAAGAAAGTAACTGCCCTTGTGAGAGTTGTATACTATTAGATATTACGGTTAACGTTAATCCTTTATCAATAAAGATGCTTGATATAGCGTACAGCATCTATAACCATAATTACTTATTTACTTATATAAAGATTGATTCTGGAATTTTGGGTCATAAATTGAAAACATATACACGTATCAAAATTGTTATATGAAGTTCGTTTAGCGGACATCAAGTTGTGTTAAGGCACGACTCGTATCGCACAACCGGGTAGTCTAACTTTGTACAAAGTCATAGCCTAGTGGCAAAAGTTTGGTGTATCTTCATTGAAACGCTAGAGATTTTAAGTTTAACCTTTGTTTGGTGCAAACAAGGCTATGTGGCCACATAAACCTTCTCAAAAAAAGGATAGACTTTGTTTGGCTTGTGCTGTGTTTGTGTGACGGTTAACTCAAACCCCGTAGATTGGTCGCCTAAAACATCTAAAAAAAATGATCATCAAAAGAAAATAGCCGGTGTTAACATTGAGTGTTGGGTATCAAGAGTGTTTTAGGTCACATCATGTCATCAAAACTCCTATATTATTGCTATATCACAAAACCTAAAAAATATCCCATTCTTATAACCCAAATTATAGGTTCATGAGATCTTTAAAAAAGCCCTTTCTTTCATTTATATTACACCCTAGATAATTAAAATAAAACAACAAATCACAAATCACCCACCACCCTATGACAAAGGAGTTATAAAACAAGAGGATGCCATGTAACATGTTACAGGCATTGATGACGTATGTGTCTGAAGGACACGTGCCGTACGACAAGTACCCCACGTGTTCGAAAGACACATGTCCAAAAAACCACTGTTCGGACAACCATAATGGATAGATGACGTGGCAAGAGCAACGTGTTGAAGGCAAACACTCTATTACCCATAAGCTTCTTTTAACCAGTGGTTCATGCCAAAGACCGAGCATGAGGCGCCTAACCAGCATATCAAGGGATATTGTGTCCCACGTGAACATGATGCCTAGCACCTAGGCTAGGTATAGCTCGGCTCACCACTTCTCTATGTTGCCAGGTACAGTACTTATGGTAGTATAAATACTCCAACCTTATTCAGTTTTAGGTAACTCATTTATTACACATTTACTCTGTCATTTATTATCCATCCTTCGGCTCACACCAATACTTATTTTCACACCAAAGCTTGGTCTTAGGATCAAACCCAAAGCAAGGATAACATGTTTCTTTCATCTGTGTTAGATGCTCAAAGGACGTTATTGGCCAAGTCCAAAGGAACCTCACTCACTTAACGTGAGGATCAGTTATTTACCTTACATGCATCTTAGAGCACTTGGTACTGAACGCCATAGGGTGCGTTATTGCCATATAACATGGCCCTATGGCACCGACCCATACCATACCCCAAGTTATAAGGCTCGGTGTCAAATTCACTAGCCAAGTTATAAGACCATTTTTTTTTCAGTGTTTTATTTTTAAAAACTGTGAGTCCAAGGGTGTCCTATAACATTAGTTATGAAGAGAAAGTGTTTTTGAGTTAAGTTATAGGTTATGACTATAAGAGAAAAAGCTTACAACATTTTTTTCTATAACACCGTTGGATTAGTATCCGGCGGTAACTAGTCCTCTTACAAAGTATGACATTTCACAATCTCAAATAATGTCTTAAGCACGAAACTTTGCTTGATTCGATTTCTTATTCTGCTACCCATTAACCAGATATCTATAAACAATTGCTAATAAGATATCTTACAATGATGCCTAACATTTGAATAATGATTAATCAATCATACATAACCCACAATAATGATAGAAAATCCCATAAAATAAGGGTTTGGTTTAGCTTTAATCAACTAAAACAAACAAAATAGATGATCATGACAACCATGAATACTTAAATTTATCACAACTTTGTGATACTATATGCCATAAAAGCTGTATTACCGTGTACCGATAAGTCAACAATCCTTATTTTAAATGCCCCCAACCAAACCATACCAACCAATTTTTATTACTGTATAAGTTTGATCATTGCTTTTCTTTTTTTAGGCCAGCTTGAAATTTTCATGAACTTGTAGTCTTGTACAATTTGCATTAAAAACTCTGCTTCATCTATACAACACTTATCATTTATTGCCTTTAGTCCTTGGCTCCTTGCATTCATATGGACCAACCTCACATATGACCACTTCAATATTGTCCTAAAGATCTCATTTTAACATTTTTAGATAAAAAGGCATCATCTAGTCGAAACAAACACAGTTGTCTGGTCTTTGACATTTTCATGACCAGCCGGAGAAAGGGTTTGTCTGAATTAATACAACCAATTCTAATAAGACATCCAGCTATATAAAAATGATTAGGGTTCCAAATAGTTTGCCATATACCACATACTTATGAGGTAAAAAAGGTTGTGTATGTTTTGATTATACTTTTCAATTAATATAAAATAAATGTTTTGCAATAGTGGCAATGTACAAACACAACGTGCATAACTTTACCTCTCATGTTCAAATGAACATGAGAGGATCTCTATCCGGTAAAAAACAAGTAAAATGAGAAAGGATACATCTTGAGGGTTGTTAAACAAAGAATTGCAGATTTATTATACATCGCAACATTAGCATTATGCACACATTGGCGAACTATATCACACATCAAACAACTAAAATTGAATATACAGGCATCAAATAATACACACAATAGCTACAAATTAGTAGTGGTACCCGAAGAGCTTTTACTAAACCACAAACACTTATCTTTCATTGCATCGCTCTCTTTGACATACTCTTTAAATCGATACTCGTCGTGCTTAAAACTTGGAGGCACTTTCCCTTCACTATAACATTGACTACAAAGACTAAAGCCTGATTTAATCTCCTTAAATCGGGACCCAATTATTGGGTACCGACAAACACTACACGATTGTTTACCATGGCGATTCCTATCTGAAGTTTCAAGCCTTAGCAAAGTTGACATTATGCCAAAACCCCAATCAGGATCATCAAACATAGTAACAAACTCTGTAAACGATACCAATGAAGTGTCGGTATCACCATGGATCTCTAGTAGCTCGCTTGCACCTTGTGAGGGAATGTATATTTGGCGCAATAACTTAATGTAATGTAGAACATCAATCTTTTTTACCTGCCCATTACCCGCTTGTTCAGTTACAGGTCGCCAAAGAAGTGAATCATATGCTACCCTTTTTCGTTTGTCTGGTGAACCACCACATATAGGAGCTAAAATCGCGAAAAACATACCTAAATCCACCCTACCAGATTCTGTTTCATCTAAAACAGTAAGGATTTTGAGGTTAATCGCCTTCACAGCTCCTATAAAAGTTTCGGGTTTTAAGAAACTTAGTAACCTTCGTAGAACAACCTCTAAAGAAGCCTTACGAATAGATTTTTCAGGCAACCCATTACCTGAATACATCAATGGAGTCTCATTTTCGTTCATTTCCCTTTTCAAAAGATCAACATCACAACGGGTCAACCTCGTGGTTCTTTGAAATGTTCTAATGTTAAGAGCTGTAACAAGTTCTTGCCTTATTGTTGTTTTATCCCCACAGGGTTTAAACCTCGACGGCTCAACTACAATAAAACCGTCATCCCCATTCCCCTTCCCTTTCAACTTCTTTTTATGAAGCTGCTTCAAATGCGCAATAGCATCATATAACTCAATCCTGTTAGTCATTTTCAAAGCTTCTTTCAAAGCCTTTTTCGCTTCTTCAGTTTCACCAGCACCTAACAAGGATACCGCCTTATTAAGCTGAGCCCGCCAATGATTCGGCCACACGCCCAAAACCCGTGTATAAACCTCAGAAGCGCGTTGGTACCTACCCATGTCCATATAAAGCCCACCAAGGTTATACAAAGCATCAATATGACCCGGTTTCAAATCAATCGCCTTCTGAAACTCCTTAATCGCATTTTCATCATCACCAATCACGTGTAAAGCTGAAGCTAAATCACAATGTGCATCAGCATAATCATTCTTCATGTAAATAGCTTCTTCTAAAGCCTTAACAGCAGCCTTATACTCACCTACACCAAGTAAACCACTACCTAACAACTTTAATGCACGAAAATGAGTTGGGCATAAAATTGCAGCCTCACGATAATGCTCACAAGCACTAATAACCATACCTTCACCTTCGAGTGAAATACCAAGATTCACATGAATTTGAGGTAATAAATAACCCCATTGATTCCCACCAGCCTCAGCTGCATCAAAAGCTAACACAAATTCTTCTTTCGCATGCTTAAATTCACCAATAACATGATAACAATTACCCGCACGAAAATGTGGTCTAACATCAGTAGGCTGCAGCTCACACGCGCGTTTAAAACAAACCAACGCTTCCTTAAACAACTGTTGGTCGTATAAAACACGACCAATAGCCATATGACCATCAAAAGCCTCTTCAGGAGACCGTGATCCATCAGCTCTAGACCTCAACGCACTCAACTCCTTAACAAAAACCACGTACTCATTTTTACTTTCATCATACGAAATCCTCTTAAACTCAATCTCAGACGACGCCCCTAACTCCCTAGACCACCCGGGATCCGAATAAACATCAATATTATTATCACCATCTTTCAACTGCTTTACTTTCAACCGTTTGATCAAAATCTCCAAATCATCCACTAACCTCCACGTGTCATCAAACACAATCCCATGATTTGGTGACGCGGCCCACGCTGCAGTCATCCGGTGCATCTTTGCACCGGATGACGATGCATGGACATCTGTAGTAACAGATGACGTGGAAGCTTCCTCTTCCAAATATACGTTATCTTTATCATTATCATTATCATTATCTTTAATCCCGAGGCTCAACGCGTCAAAATCCCTATCCACGTCACCCGCACCATCATCATACGTCCTCAACAAACCATCATACGTAAGACCCTTCTCAGGCTCTATAAACTCTGCGTACGTACGAAAAACCTCGTCCAGAATCGCGTTTATTTGCTCATTGCTAAATTTCACCCGAGGGTTAACAGAAACAACAAGAGATGACATTTCTTCTCTGTTCAAACCACCATCACCATTGAAATCGAATTGGCGAAATATTCTTTTAACCTTTTCTGATCTAGCACTTCTTGTCGACATTTCGAGAAATGGGTGATGAAAATTGGATGAAGAAGATTATGAAAAGAAAAGAAACGTATGAATGAAGGAGATGATGGATGGGGTTTTGTTTTGTTTTTATGTTGTTACATAATTTTGATGGTGTGCTGGGATGATGGGGATGGTGGGCCAAACTAACAGTTGGACGACACTTTTTATTGCATTGTATGTATCTTCTTCCTTAATTTTCATTTGATAACGGTAAAAAGACAACAAAACAACCTTGTACTCCTAAAGATTTGGAAATACTTTACATGCATAATAATAACCTTTATTCCTAACTCTGTATCGTATTAACTGTCTACGATGCTATTTTGAGATGTCCCAAAATAAGTGTTTATATTGTATTATATAGCCGATGAGAAGAGATTTTAGTGGACAAAGGTGATATTTGACTAATGAAAAGTGTAATTACTAAAATTTGAAAAAAGAAAAAAAAAATGTATTTTAAAAGTTAACACTTGATATATGATGAGAGAAGTCTTATTTTATTCTTGCTGTTTCATGAGTGTAAAATTGTTATAGATATAAAAATTATTTTTTATAAAGTAAAAGGTGATATGTGTAAATCGTTTTCTCTCTCTCTCCTTTTTTTTTTTTTTTTTTTTTTTTTTTTTTTTTTTTTTTTTTTTTTTTTTTTTTTTTTTTTTTTTTTTTTGTGCAAATAAATTTTTGTTTTGAGTAAAATGTAAATTTATAAAAGCTAACACAATTTAAAAGTCAAAGCTATTTTAGTACAATCATGAATTTGTGACATACATTTGGGTTGAAAATTCCATCATGAATTGGTTTGTACTAAAAGTGTGCCCGCATTTTTGGGTGGTAGTGAAGGGTGGAAAATAGAGTGGTGGTCAGCTGTGGTAATAATATGGTGAAAGTGACGGAACATCGAAGCAATGAAATTTTTATATAAATCAATTTACAAATTTGTAATTGCTCCTTCTTCTAGAAACTTTACTTGACCCGCTGTTAGTTTTGGGAGATGATTTACGCACTCCCTTAATTGATTGACACACTCTAAATTATAGTGTATTAACATTTATACCCTCACACTCAATACACTCTAATTTAGATTGTGCATTGTACAAATCATCTACCATTAATTTTAGTAGTGACTAGTGAGTACGTAAAAGTCATGTGATCGAGAACCTCACTCCTTTTTGCCTTCTTAGCTTATCATTCGTTCAAACCAAAGGAAAATGGGTGGACAACAAGTACCACAAGTCTCTAAAGGCCTTTGTCTCACTCGTCAATTTGGAAGCAACTATAACTTACTAGTTCCATCACAAGGTCCATTTTGTTAGCAAAAAGTGCGTGAGTGTGCAACTAACTAAAATGTGACAAGATTAATAGTTATAAACTAAGTGAAGGTATGTGCTACTTGTTGAATGACAGGAAACCCGTAGGTTGTGTTATATTTTATTGATGAAGTATTTATAATGTAATACATGATAGCCTAAAACTCTAATGACCTCAAACCAAAAACCGGGCTGGGCCAAATATCCCATTTAATACTTTCCACAATCTGAGCGGCGAAATCGCGAAAGCTCAGATTGAATGAGAAAGCTAAATAAACATTAAAGCAATAAAAGTTTTGTTCTTTCGACAGCAAGTGGAGACAAATCTTTATCTGCAGCAGCAAAAGCAAAATAAAGCGGTAGCAATTTATCATGCAGCAGCAACAAAAGCAAATAAAAAAAATAAAAGCAAAGCATAGATTTTTTTTCCCTGACAGCAGGCGGCTTTCGGCGGCGCGTGGCGGCACGTCCGGCGGCCGAAGGAGGTGATTCAAGTTGGGTTTTGTGTAGAATTGAAAAATAAAGAGAATGACGCTAACCGCGTCAGTTAACTCCTAACGGTTAATAAGTTGTGGCCAAAACAGTACGCGAGTAGTGTTTGGCCGAAAATTGCAAAGAAAAAAAATAAATTGGGAAGAGATAAATGGTGCTGTCTTGGGTTTGACAGGGTGAAATAGGGGAGACGGCTCAACATAGTCACCTAAGTGTCACGGATTTGTCTCTACAAGGGTCTTCCGTGCGGCACTTAGTCTCGACTAAGCTCAGCCTTGCTCGAACACTCAACGATGTATGCAACTAAAGAAAGATTCAAAGAAAGGAACAAGTGGAATACTAGATAAATTTACAAGAGTGGTTACAAGTAAACTTTGTTGGATACCTTAAACAAATGAGGCCTTCTCTATTTATACTAGTGAACTAAGCTATGTACAAATTCGACACACTTCCATGGTAGGAAGATTCTAGATCTTCCAACATCTTCCAAAGGGTTTCAAGATCTTCCAAGCTCATCCAAGAAAAGTGTGGAACAATCTGGAATCCCGAGCAATCTCGAAAATAATTGTATCGAGTAGGCGGGTCATGACATCCTCCCCTACCTAAGCTCGCGACGTCCTCGTCGTGCCTTTCTCATAATAACTCTTGATCTTGTCCGCAAATTGCCACAATAATTCTTCGGCCTCCCAACTTGCTTCACTATCGGGCAAATCACGCCACATGATCAAGTGCTCCTTGTAGCTCGACACTCTTCGTCTTCATATCGTACGATCCGACAAGATCTCCTCAACCTCTCGATCGTACGAAGTAACAACCGCTGTTGGTGCCCGCTTGGACACCCCTCATTCCAGGTCTTCCTCGTCTTCATGATAAGGCTTGAGAAAGCTAACGTAGAAGACTGAGTGAATCTTCAACTTGGGCGGTAGTTGAAATCGATACGATACCTTCCCAACAAGTCCAATCACCGGGAAAGGGCCTTCATACCTCCGTGTCAATCTCTAATGCACCTTCCTCAATGATTTGAATTGTTGAGGCAAGAGCTTTACCATCACTTGATCTTCGACCTCAAACTCGACGTGTCTCCTTTTCTCATTCGCCCACTTCTTCATCTTCTTAGCCACTTTATTCAATAAAGCCCGGGCTAGGTCCGCTTGTTCATGCCATTCCTTCATCGTTTTATAAGCGGCCAGGCTACTCCCTTCGTATGATGCGGCTAAGGCATTAGGAGTCAATGGTTGGCGCCCCGTGACCAACTCAAAAGGACTCTTCCGCGAAGCCTCACTCCGTTGCATGTTGAAAGAGAATTGAGCAACATCGAGGAGTTTAGCCCAATCATGTTGGTTGGCACTCACATAGTGCTGAAGATAGAGCTCCAATAATGTGTTTACCCTATCCGTTTGCTCGTCCGTTTGGCCGTGAAAACTCGTAGAGAAGTTTAAATCCGTCCCCAAGATCTTGAACAAATCCGTCCAAAAGCGCCATGTGAATCTTGGATCTCGATCGCTTACAATCATGTATGGCACTCCCCAATACTTTACCACATTCTCGAAAAAGAGCTTAGCTATATCATCCGCGGTAACATCGGGTGGTGCAGCAATGAAAGTTCCATACTTCAAGAATCGATTGACCACCACAATAATACTCCCACTCCCTTCCGAATTCAGAAAGCATGTGATAAAGTCCATGGAAACACACTCCCATGGTCCCTTGGGCGTAGGTAAGGGCTCCAATAATCCTCCAGATTTCTTTTGCTCTATCTTGTCTTGTTGGCAAATAAGGCACGTCCGCATAAATGTCTCCACATCGTCCTCCATCCTTGGCCAATAATAAATACCCTTGACCAGTGCCAACATCCTCTTAATCCCCGGGTGACCGGCTCACTTCGAATCACGACACTCTTTCAAGATTACCGGCATAAAATCACCCCACTTAGGATAAAAGTCAAGGATGCTCTATGTACTATCCAAAATGATTCACTATGAATAACCAACTAACAACAAAACCACTATGAACTAAGAAACCAACTAGAATCTTGCACGTTTCGTCCCTGTGGTTGATTAAACGTTGCAACATCCATCATTCTTTTGTTTTCATATATTTTTATCCGGTTTCATTCGTTTTTATACGTTTTCATTCGTTTTATACGTTTTCGTCCGTTTTCTTACGTTTTTATCCGTTTCATCTGTTTTTATACGTTTTCATCCGTTTTATACGTTTTCATCCAATTTACTTACGTCTTTATCCGTTTCGTATGTTTTTATAAGTTTTCGTCCGTTTTCATACGTTTTTTTTCCGTTTTTATACATTTTCGTCCGTTTTTTATACATTTTCGCATGCTTTCTTGCATTTTTATACACTTTTGTCCATTTTATACGTTTTCATCCGTTTTATACATTTTTTAAGTTTTTCTTACGTTTTTATACGTTTTCTTATGTTTATCCGTTTTTATACGTTTCGTCTGTTTTCGTCCATTTTTATACGTTTTCGTCTATTTTTATACGTTTTCGTCCATTTTTATACGTTTTCGTCACTTTTATACTATTTTGTCAGTTTTTATAAGTTTTTCTTACATTTTCATATGGACAAAAACATATAAAAACGTGTGCAAATGAAAGAAAACGTAAGAAAAAAGGGAGAAAATGTATAAAAAACAGACGAAAACGTATAAGAACGGACGAAAACATATAAAAATGTACGAAAACGTATGAAAATGTAAGAAAACATATGAGAACGTAAGAAAACGGGCAAAGATGTATAAAAAACAGACGAAAACCTATAAAAATGACCAAAACATATAAAAACGGACAAAAATGTTAGTCCCGTTTCCCGGATACAAATAGGCCCCACCCTTGATGAAAATTGACTAAGGACTTAACGTGATTGACTAGTCAAACCCAATAGTCAACCTAATGGTTTAACGAATGTATTATATGGTTATAGAAAGTGTTAGGTGACAATTAGAAAGGGAATAGACTTCAAGGGCTAAAGTTGTAATATACTAAATATGTTATAAGTTTATATGTGGCTATAATAAAAGGAAAGAAACTAAAGGGACCTTTCTTGCCATAGGCCCACAGAGGCGCAAGTAAATATCTACTTGGAGGATTCTAGAGAATCCTACCAAGTTCTATAATTTTTATAAGGGGGTGTTGAGGTCCGATCTTTAGAAAGAAAAAAGAGAGAAGAAAACTAGTTGGGTGATCAAGTATTTGGTGAAGGTTTTGTATTCCACTTCAAGGATTAAGCATTAACTACAATCTTTCCTACAAGTAAGTAAACTCTATCTTGATTGAATAAGGTTAAGGTTTATAGTTAGGTGAGGATTCATCATATAATCAAAGTATGACCATATGATGATATAGAGTGGAAGTTGGGAAAGTTAAATGGGTTATATCAACCCTTGTTTATGTTATTGATTTATATGTTGTTAGGTCTTGATAATTTGTGAAGATTGATGATGATGATGATGATGATGATGATGATGATGATGATGATGATGATGATGATGATGATAGTGGTGAGAATGATGATGATGGTGGCGATTTTATAAGTGGCCTCTTAGCGTGGAATCAAGGTAAGTAAACCGGTTATAAGATAATGTTATAAAAATTTCTATGCATTATGTGTTTATGTGTATTGATATGTTAAAGTTAATGAATGGTTTGTATAATTGTGTTATGTGAAAGTAAGTGTAAGGCTAGTTGGAGTGTTAGTTAAGGTTGGATTAGGAAAGGGATGTTGATGCTTAAGTGTTAAGGTATGTGTTAAGGATTTAATGTTATAATGGATTAAAGGTTATGATGCGTAATGTGTGAATGAATTGTGATGTTATGTTATATCCGCTTTACTTACTAAACATTCGCTTACGGTTTAATGTTACAATCTTTTGTAGGCTCTTATGATAATGCAATGGCTTGGATTAAGGATTAAGGTTTGGTTATGCGAAATTTAGAAGACTTTGGTAAGAAAGTAAGAGCTAGGTAGAATACCGAGCTCAAAGTCAATGTTGATGGCCCCGTGAGTTGTTTAAAGGTTATATGGTCATAGTCAAGTGTCAAAGTTATGTTGTGATATGTCAAAGTCAAGCATGTCTAACGGTTCGCGATGTAAATAGATTTAAGTGTTTATAATGATGGATAAAGGGGTGTTTGGCATAATGGTAATTATACCCATTAAGAGTTGTAAACAGGTCAAATGATTATGAAAATGTTTTATTATGTTATGTTATTGGTTTTGGGTGAGTTTGATATGATAAGTAAGTGGTAAAGGTTGTTTGTTGTGAAATGGGTCAAACGGGTTTTGGCACAAAACCCGTCATTTTGCAAAGTACTATTCCGATAATCAAATGGTAAATGTTTTTCCATGGAAATGAAGTTTATGAAGTGTTTATCAAATCTGAAAAGTTTCGTTAATTTTCAAGTCTCGGAAGTACGATTTCCAGAAAAGGTGTAAAGTATTGTTTTATAAAGTTTTCTACAGGTCCCGTATGGCCATATGGTATTTTCAGCATATGGCCATATGGTTGCATCAGATTTTTAGTGAAGGGTCATATGGCCAGCATATGATCATATGAAATTTCGGTGTATGGGCATATGCTTCTATCAGAGTATAAATTGAACTTTTCCGGTTTTTTTGTCAATGAACGTACATCATATCTTTTAAACCGTAAGTTGTCACGGGTCGTGCCACCCCGTCATTTCGAAGGTAATTGAGTCTAGTTTTATTTAAAAATACTTAAAAGGGTTGAGTGCTAACGGAATTTTGTCAGTTGTTAAAAGAGTAACGAAAGGTACGTTAAAGTTGGGTCGTTTCCGCATAAAGTTTTAAATTTTTGGTCAAGTGGGCACGGGGTGTAACAAAAAACATATAAAAATAGACGAAAACGGATGAAAACAGACGAAAATGTTTAAAATGGATAAAAACGTAAGAAAACGTATAAAAACAGATAAAAAACATATGAAAACGTAAGAAAACTTATAAAAACACATAAAAGTGGATGAAAACGTATAAAACATATGAAAAGGTAAGAAAATGTATAAAAAAGGACGAAAAACGTATAAAAATAGACAAAAACGTATAAAAACATATTAAAACGGACGAAAATGTATAAAAAAAGATAAAAATGGACAAAATGTATAAAAACAGAAGAAAACAGATTAAAACGGACGAAAACGTTTTATAACGGATAAAAACGTAAGAAAAATGGATGAATGTATAAAACGGATGAAAACGTATAAAAACGGATAAAAATGTATGAAAAACGGACAAAAACGTATAAAAACGGACGAAAACGGATAAAAACGTATGAAAACGTAAGAAGGATGGATGATGCAACGTTTAATCAACCTCAAGGACGAAATGTGCAAGATTCTAGCAGGTTTCTTAGTTCATAATGGTTTTTCTGTTAGTTTATTCATAATATTTTGGATAGTACATAGAGACATAGAGTATCCTTGACTCTTATCCAATAATTTATCCCAAACATGGTGTCTGTTTGAGGAACGTACATCAAATACTTGAGACAACAATATTAATATAGATCCATTTAGATTTCTCATATTTAGCATTTTGGCATGTTCAGATTATAACTCTCGCACGGTTGGTTTAATTTCAATTTAACATGAAATAATTAAAAACTGTACCAGCTTGGAACAAGCCCGGAAATTGAGCCAAAGATCAGCATTTATATCTCTAATACGGTAATACGTAAACAGTTATCAGTTCTAACCCGAGACAGTGATTACCTTAACACGCGAAACACCGACTTGACTGAAATGATCGATCTTTGGGTGAAATGAAGTACCGAAATCTCACTTCTTTCCTCGTGTACTGCTGCCTTTTACCCATAGGGTTTTCTTTTTTACTTGTGTGTATTTTTTTTGGACGGCAATTGTGGCTACATGGCCCCTAGCCCAGAAGGCGTAGCGAGCTCACACAACCTTGCCTAGAGGGTAAAACCTCCATACCACTAGACCAGAGACCCATTGGTTTTTTACTTGTGTGTATTATGGGGTGTAACAATTTTACCGTGATCTTCTCATATGTTGTTGTTAATCAAATTTAA
>LBNU01020261.1:320107-351907 GCA_014162995.1 Artemisia annua | reverse complement strand
CATGATCAGCGTCTGAAAAAGCTATTAGTTCAAAACCGGAATCCTTCGGATATCAGATCCCCAAGTGAATGGTTCCCTTTACGTATCGAAGGATTCTCTTAGCCTCATTGAGGTGACGCTCAGTAGGACTGGACTGATAGCGAGAGCACATAAATACAGCAAATACAATATCCGGTCTACTAGCGGTGAGATACATGAGTGACCCAATAATACTTCGGTATTTTGTGGGGTCAACTGGTTTCCCATTTGGATCCGCATCTAACTTGATTGTGTTGGCCATAGGGGTATTTTAAGTATCACAACTGGTAATTCCATGTTTCTTAATTATCTCAAGAGCGTATTTGGACTGATTTAGGAAAATTCCACGGGGTGACTGATGAACTTGTAGTCCTAAGAAGAACGTAAGTTCACCCATCATTGACATTTCAAAATTTTGTTTCATTAATCTGGCAAAAGCGTTTGAGTACTTTTAATTAGTAGAACCAAAAATAATGTCATCGACATATATTTGCACAATTAAAACATCTTCCCCGTGTTTTTGGATAAACAAAGTTGGATCTAATAAACCTTTAGTAAAGAGTTAGCAAGCAAGAAAGCAGTAAGTTTATCATACCACGCCCTGGGGGCTTGTTTGAGACCATAGAGAGCCTTCATAAGTCTGTAGACATGATTCGGGTGCTCTGGGTCGACAAATCCCTCTGGCTGACTAACGTATACCTCCTCACGCAGTTGACCGTTCAGAAATGCCGTTTTCACATCCATTTGATAAACGACCATGTTTTTGTAAGCAGCGTATGCCAAAAATATTCGAACAGCTTCAATTCTAGCCACTGGTGCGAAAGATTCCTCAAAGTCAATTCCTTCCTCCTGAGTATATCCTTTAGCTACCAAACGTGATTTGTTACGGATAACGTTGCCTTCTGCGTCCAATTTGTTTTTCCAAATCCATTTTAGCCTAATGACATAAACCCCATCTGGTCGTTCAACTAATTCCCAAACTTCAAGGCATTTGAATTGGTTGAGTTCCTCTTGCATTGACTCAATCCAGTTATCGTAAGTGGGAGCTTGTTTGATGTTTTTAGTTTCTTCATGACAAACGGTTAGAGCATAAATGCAATGTTCGGCATCGGAGTGAAGTTTCTGTCTAGTCATAACTGGAGCTATTGGATAACCAATGATATTGACGATTGGATGGTCACGAGTCCAATGATGTGTTGAAGGGTGAGGGTTATGAAACTGCTGCATATTAGTTGGTTCCAAATTGCGTGTTGACGACTCAGCAATATCAAAAAGGTTCGGAGTTGGAGCAAATGGATTAAAGAACGCATTTTGATCATAATTTACAGGTTCGGGTACTTGTGGTTGATTCAGATCTTCAGTTGGGTTGTCTGTGTTGGAAGCGGTTTATTCGTCTGTTGTTGGTGATTCAGTTGGTGGTTCATCGGGTGTTACTATTGTTGTTGTAGTAACCGGTGTATCAGGTACTTGAATGTTATTAGGTTGAGCAGCGGAACTAGTGGATACATCTTGTGCACGTGTCTCAAATGAATCATCGAACAATGGAGAAAACAATGTTACCAATTCTTTACGAGTTAGTGACAATGGTTCAACTGAAGAGTCTGGGAAGTTAAGACGGTTGGTTGCGGGTCCTAAGCTGTTTTGCTCAGAAGCCATTTCTGTGAGCTCATCGAAATTAGCATGAATAGTCTCCTGAATTTCCCTAGTACGACGGTTGCAGATTCAAAATCCTTTTGAGTTTTCACAATATCCAATGAAGATACCGGCATCAGCCTTTGCTTTAAGTTTGCCAAGATCATCACGATCATTATTTGGATAGCATAGAGAACCAAATACATGAAAGTGTTGAATGTTAGGCTTGCATTTGTGAACAATTTCATATGGTGTGACTTTATGACGTTTGTTAATCATACAACGATTTTGGGTGTAACATGCGGTTGAGACGGCTTCTGCCCAAAGATAATCTGGTAATTGAGCATTAATGAGCATCGTTCGTGCGTCTTCCACTAACGTTCTGTTGCGTCTTTCGACCACTCCATTTTGTTCGGGAGTCCATGCAATTGATGTTTGATGTACAAATCCAACTTTCTCAAAATAATCACGAAGAGTTTGATTCTTGAATTCAGTTCCATTGTCTGTTCTTACGATTCTGACTGTGTTGTGAAGTTGAACCTGAATTTTCATGAGAAAGGTGATTATCATCGATGGAGCTTGATCTTTGCTTCGAATAAAACAGACCCAAGTCCATTTGGAGAAGTCATCAACAATCACAAGAATATACCGTTTCACATTAATCGTTTGTACTCGCATTGGGCCACATAAATCGATATGAAGAAGTTGAAGAACATGATCGGTACTAGGTTCTGGTTTTGAACTTAGATGTGCACGTTTGCTCTTTCCTTGTTCACAAGCGGGACATAAGTGATCTTTTGCATATCTGAACCTTGGATGACCGTCAACTAGTTTATGGCAAGCAAGATCAGTCATAGTTTTGAAGTTGAGATGAGACATCTGTTTGTGCCATAACCAGGATTTTGTCGATTCAGCCTTTGAAAGTAGACAAATGGGAGAGGAAGCGGTCATGTCGGACATTGAAATTGTATAAAGACTGTTTCCACGTGTGCCTGACATAAGATCATTTCCTTGTAAATCACGAACAAAACATGTTTTCTCCCTGAATGCAACTTCCAGATCACCATCACAAAATTGACCGACTAAGAACAGATTGTGACCGAGTCCTTCAACATAATAAACACGACTAATTTTGATATTCCCACTGACATAGTCCCCATACCCCATAATTGCAGCGAAATGATCATTCCCGAATCTGACAGTACCAATGAACTTTGAGACAAAGTTTCTTAACAGTTTGAGATTACCTGTCATGTGTCGGGAGCATCTGCTATCAACAATCCAGAGAACAATTTGCACCACCTGCATCACACAAAAGAGACGACGATGGTACAATGGTAAGGGTGGAACCCAAAGAAGTTGTAGGTTCCGTTGGGTTAGAAGCACACATATTAACAATTTTAGGAATCCATTTAAAGTTATGTGTTCTTTGTAACCAACATTGCCAATTCCAACTAGATTTTGCTTTCTTCTTAGTGAATTCGCTAAGTGATGGCATGTTCCTATAATTATTGTTCGCAACTACTGGGGTGACTACATCATCCTTAGAAACTACACAACGCATAAGTCCTAGCACAGATTTTGAAGCATTAGTGGGCCTAGATTTTCTGCCTGATGTACGTTTCTTAAAACGAGATAAAAGAGAATTTGCAACACACTTAGAATGATCACCAGACAACATACTATTACGACAAAACACACATGAAGCATTAACATTCAAAGCATTTAAAGGTTCATCATTTGTTACACAAAGATTAGGATTACAATTGGCCAGATCAGAATCTAAATCTAGTGCAAGATGAGTTTTATTCAAAGTCCTAGGGTGTTCTTCTACTTCAGAGGCTTCTAGTGTCTCTCTTCTACGTTGCAAAATCCTATTCTTCCTTTTCATACGTTTACACTTGGATCTGCTAACGCTAGGAGTGGCAGCTATTCCTGTAGAAGTGGAAGGATCCAAATTAGACTTCTGAGTGTGTTGTTCTACATTGGTTATGTCTAATGAGTACATTCCTGGTGCAACTACTTTAGTGTTGACAGATTTTCCTTTTTCAAGTTCACGTATTTTCTCTTTCAACTCAATGATAATGTGTTGTTTATCTTGAATTTCACTGTCGAGCTTTCTGTTTGAATAGAGATAGTTATCTCGACTCTTTTGCCAATAGTCTGTAACTTCTTGCAATTCTGCAATTTCCTTTTCAAATTTTAAAATTTGACTTTTTAATTCCTCATTCTTTTTGAAAAGATTTGGAGGTGTTAAGACTTTGCAGTTTCAGTTCGAAATCAAGACTTTGGTTTTGACACCATTCAAGCTTTTTGTTGAGTTGAAAAATCTCATTAGAAAGTTTGTTTTGCACATCATCATTGTGTTGTCGGAGATTCATGTTTTCATCTTCTAATGTCTCAATTTGTTTAGACAACAATTCAATATCATCACAGTGATCATCAACAAGCATTGAAGTACCAGATTCATAAAGAGAATTCATAACCACAGATATTATATCAGCACTAAGAACATGTTCCAAGAGTCGATCAGCTTCATTTTGTAAAAATTGATTTCGACGTTTTTGCTTTAAAATTGCTTGTTTAGATTCTTGAAAAACATTTATAATGGTTTTGACTTCCATGATAAGTTCTTGTTCCCACTTCTTAGCATATGAATGCAAGCGTTAAAGACTTGGAGAAAATTGTGTTTGAAACATTTCCCTTCTTTCTTTCGCAACAGGGGAAAGAAAATTGGCAACAGTTATTTCAAAATTTCGTTTAACAGCATGTTTCATTAATTTAATTTCATCCGTGAATGATTTATAGTATCGAAATAAAGTAGAATTAGTTAACGTGCTTAGCTTCTTTTGTAAATCATTGTTATTTTGAAGGATAGTATCTAAGCTTGTTTCATGATCTGCTTTTGTTTTGAAATGATTGAGTTGTGATTTACAATGCTCAAGTGCCCGTGTTAATGCCATATTCTTTTCTTTCAACTTTGCATTCAGTGCTTGACACTGGATATTTTGATTTTGACTAGTCATAAGTAAGATTCTCAATTCGGAGTCTGGATCAGGCAAAGGTTCATGTTGTTCAATTTGATCATTGTTATGATATGCAATGGGCGTAATTGTTTCATCAAATGTAACAACTGGTTTTATTGGATCATCATCATCAAATAAGACCACTGTGGACATTTTATCAAGTACGGGAGTAGGTAACATAGAATCATATTGAACAACTTGTTCCTCGTCTGAGACAGAAACTGAAGGAGAACCAATGTCATGTATCAGGCATGAATTGGAATCATCTTCCTGATACAAATCGTCAGTGTCATAGATTGGACCGGAATCACTTACCTGGAGTTCCTGTGTGTCTACCATCAGTATCATATCATCAGTTCCATCTGAGTCATCCGTGTCAGGAGCGTAAGAGGCGTTGTTGGTCACTGTGTGATCAATCTCAGGAGTAGAGCTGCTTGCTTCATTGTGAAGGGCCGAGAGATAGGCTTTCAGATAATATGCACTGTTATGAGGTTTTGCTGATGTCATTCCCTCATTTGTAGTATCATCTCCAAGCTTCACAAGATTTTTCAGACGCGATTCCAGATAGCCATGAAATGTGACAGTTGGAGCAGGGAGAATGGTTTTCAAGAACTTTCTCTGTAAGCATGATTGTAGAAGTCGATTCATTTTGAGTTCTTGCTGAGACTGATGCATGAATTCGAGACGTTTCCAGATTGCATTAGCACTGGCATCAAAGTCCAATTTAGTGTAGATGGAATTTGGAAGACCTAGTGTTATGAACCATACTGCTTGTTGATCAGCATCATATTGAGCAATGTCAGATCCATTTAGAGTGTCTTTAGTTTGTAGTTGAATGAACCCTTTCGAATCAGCAATGAATTTCATTTGATATGGTCCTTTTAGAATGGATTCAGAATAAGATCAGCTTGTGGACGACCGTTAACCCATTTCAAGAATCGTCGTTTCCAATCAGTGTAAGTTCCAGGTAACAACATATGAGGATATGTTTCATTACCAAAGAGTAAGACATGACGAGGGTCGGTGCTTTGACGTTGTGTATAAGGAGAATTTGAGTACGGTAGTTGAGACATGATGAGAGACTTGTGTGTAAATAGATCTTGTAGAAGGTATAAATGTTGAGCCAATTCCTGAAAACTTTCCCAAGTGTGTTCTCAAAACTTTGTGTGTTGAAGTTCTCGAAAGTCAGTCAAAGTCCAAAGTTCTCGAAAGTTGTGATGTGATCTCGAAAAATTTGTAGGTTCTTGAAGAAATATGTGTGTTCTTGAAAAAGCTCAGAGATCTCGATAAGTGTTCTCGAAAAAACAGGTTCTCGATAATTGCAACTTATCGAGATCACGCAAACTAGTGAAACCAGCAAAGTTCTCGAAAGTTTATGAAAGGATTTTGAAAACACTAAAATTTTCCGAAAACAAAAAGAGTTCTCGATAAATGATGTATGTTCTCGAAAACTTCCAATTTTTCGAAAAAATAACCAAAATTTTTGAGATTATACAAAATCGAAAATATCCAACGAGTCGAAGTGTTTTCTTTCTTATACAAGAGAGAAACGCACTGAGTAAGCAACGGTAACACCTATGGAGCAAAACTTCGTGTTCTCGAAAGTTTGGGGCTAAGGTTCTCGAAAACTAGCAAAAGTTTGGCAGATTTTGTATTTGTGAAAAGCAATCCAAAAACACGTTTTTAATCCAAGATTCTTATACAACTAACCTTAAAATGATGAAATCTTAAAGAAAGTTGCAAACTTGAACCACTTTTCAAAAATCTAAAAGATCTCGAAAACAAGTACAAGTTTCGAATCTATAATTTTTTTGAAGAAAGTTTGAGACTTTGTTGGTTGTTTGAGTTTGTAGCACAAGTTTGAAGACAAAGATGTGATATAAACACAAAACAAGCAAGAAAGTAGCAAAATTTTCAAAAAAATAACGAGTAAAAACTATAGGTTTGGGTCGTTCAAAACAAAAAACAAAACTTTACACCTTCTTCTAGCGATTGATACCACTTGTTAGGTCACCATATTGTAAACACAAGTATTGGTTTTGGTAGAAATGAGATGAGAATAGAGTTTCGTTGATTAAATCAATAAGAAAGATAAAAGTGCAAGAGTTTCCTTTAGATAATGAAATAACCAACAAAATGAAGTGTTTTACATGAGGTCCTATTTATAGGTGAGGAATAGGGCAACACTCCCTTCCTCCCTATGTTGTCTAATTCGTGGGCTTTGAGGCACATTGGACATTTAATGGACTTCATTCATAACATAAGTAAACTAAATATAGTAGCAACCTATTACATGTACTGAAATAACCGAGACTTGATAAACAGTGATAAACTTAGATCCTAACATAATTGTAGTATTGAAATTGAGAATGTGAAAAAGGTCAATCGCGATGTTAAGGCCGCGAATGATAAATTGACCACTGAGCTTGAGAGTTACAAGGAACACGCTAAAGCTTTTGAATTTCATACCGAAAGACTTTCCGAATTAGAAACTAGTCTTCAAAATTCCGTTTCAAGGGAAAAACGTTTGCAAATCAAGTTTGATACACTTGATGTTAATTCACACATGAAAATAAAATCCTTAAACGCGGAAATTTCTGATTTGCAAAACCAACTTTCAAAACAAAAATCAGCTTATACCAATCTTGAAAAAGAAAGGGATGAGTTGAAAAAGGACTTTGCAAAGAAAGAAGATAAACTTTTGGAAGAAATCATAGAGTCACAACATATGATAGAAAAACTAGAAAATTTGTTGGTTAAAACGGGTCATTCGAGTCAAACAATTCACATGATTACTAATCAAACTAATCCGATTTACCATACAAAAAACAAAATGGCTCTAGGTAACAAAACTCCTTGTAATCTCAAGAAAGCTCAGGAAGAAAAGAATACTTTGTATAATGGAAATGTTTTGCTTGCTAAGCATGATCCTATCATTACCCGTGATTCTGTGGAAACGATAGAACTTGTCGAAGAGAGCATTACCACAATGAAACGAAAGAATCCTGATTTGAAACCTATTGATTACAACAAATTGAACAAACTTTCTGGCATTACTTTTGTTCCACAAAAACAAGCTTATGAGCTTTCCAAACCTTTTTCCAAAAGCCCAGAAATTTCTAAACCCGTAGTTGTTTCCAAATCTCTTTCAAACATAGAACAAATGTCCTCTAACAACCCTTTTAATACAAGTGAGGCTAGAGACATTCTTGATGATGTCAAAAAGAGAATTGAAACACTTCAACAGATTGTTAAGTCTAAAACTACAATCAGTATTAACAACTGGCACTCAAGTTTTCATAACGAACAGAAAAAGGTGTTTGAAAACGAAATTACTATCCCACTATATAACATCAGTACGAGGGTAATCCATTTTGAACAAGCTTTCATAAAAGAAACGGCCGACTTTGTCAAGGACCACAAATCCCTGGTAAAGGAAGCTAATGAAACTCGTGAAAACATGAAGGTTTTGGAAAAGCTAAATGATTCTCTCTTCGAAGCAGTTCTGTCTATTGATATTATGTATATCATTTTACAAAATTATTCTGTTGAAGATGATGAAAGACTCCGAGCTGAGACCTCCGCAATTGTTTCAAAATATGAAAATGCTCTTATTAAACTTGAAAAAGAAAACATGTCATATTTTAAACAACTTGATCGGAAAAATGAAGAATGCAAGTATGACAAACTGTCATATGAGCGTGCCTTCAAGAACATGAAAGAGGAAAATGATCTTTTGAGGGCTCAGCTAGAAAGTCAAAAAGGAAAGGGTGTGGATACTAAGTTTGCAAAACCATCAACTTCGGAGAAACCAAATGCTTCAAAAACGGTTGTTAAACCAAAAATGTCAATTTCCCTGTTTGCTCCAACAGTCGATGAGAAAAAGGATTTGACAAAACCAGTCACTCCACAACCTTTGCCCAAGAATAATGAAAAAGAAAAGATTGTTGAAAAAGGAAAAGCGGTTGTTGAAACACCAAAAGTTATAGCACCTGGTCTTTTTAGGATTAGTCCCACTATTGCGTCTACCTCCACATCTAGGACAAATGACAAGTGCATCAAGGATAATTCTAAAGAATCTAGGGATGCTAAATATGACAACAATATAAATCCTAATGCGTGTGCCTTACCTTCTACAGAATTAGCAAGCACCTCTAGGAGCAGCAGACTAAAGCCTAGGAGCAATACAAGGAACAATAGAGTCTCGCCTGTCTCCAAGAGTAGTGGCATGAATAAAGTTGACGAAGTAGAAGAACACCCTAGGAATTTATCGCTTTGTAATAAGAGACAACTTTCATCTGAATGTAATATCAAACGTACTGTTTCTAATGCATGTAATGACTCTGTTTGTTTAATATGCAAGAAATGTTTAATTAATGATGTTCATGATGATTGTGTTTCTAAGTAAGTGAATGTGTTGCCTGAACAGAAGGATGTTCCAAAACGACCTAGTGCCAAATCTAGATTTGTTGGTAACCTAATAAAAAGAATTAGGAACACCACTAATAGTCTCACGCCTACGAACTATCTTAAGTATTGTGTTTGGATACCAACGGGTAGAGAATTCATTCTTAAGGATGGTAAATTAGAAATAGCACAAGCTAAACAAGTAGCAACCGTCTATGAATGTGATTTGGATTGTACCCCTAACCCCATGGAACCTAATTCAACACGGTTTCCAAATACAAATTCTTCTGTTCTTGGCAGGTTATCGAAATATGTCTTTGGATCGTCGACTCGGGTTGCTCCAAGCACATGACCGGGAATTTAAAGCTGCTGATCAATTTCGTTTGGAAATTTATGGGAACTGTACGCTTTGGAAATGATCATGTAGCAGCTATTCAGGGTTATGGAGATCTTCAGTTTGGGAACTACTTAATCACTCGATTTTACTACGTCGAAGGGTTGGGACACAATTTGTTTTCAGTTGGGCAGTTTTGTGATGCAGATTTAGAGGTCGCCTTTCGGAGAAATAAGGTTTTTGTTAGAAATTTGGTTGGAGATGATCTCTTAACTGGAAATCGCGGCACTAATCTCTATGCTATCGACATCAATACAATGGCCTCTACATCATCAATTTGTCTTATGACAAGAGCATCAGAAACAAAGTCTTGGTTGTGGCATCAACGTTTATCTCACCTCAATTTCGACACCAACAACAAATTAGCCAAAGACAACATCGTCAACGGTCTTCCTAAGTTCAAATACACCAAGGATCACTTATGTCCATCATGTGAACAAGGAAAAAGCAAACGAGCATCATATAAACCCAAAAACGTACCTAGTTCGGAAGCAAGGTTACATCTGTTGCACATGGACTTATGTGGCCCAATGAGATTTGAAAGCATCAATGGAAAGAGGTATATTCTTGTTATTGTCGATGATTATTCAAGATATACTTGGGTAAAGTTTTTGAGATCAAAAGACGAAGCACCCGGCAACATCATCGCCTTTCTGAAGCGCATTCAAGTTCTACTTCAAGCTCCAGTAAGGATAGTAAGAACAGACAATGGCACATAATTTACTAATCAGGAGTTAAGAACATATTTTGAAGATGTTGGAATCACACACCAGACATCAGTTGTTAGAACTCCACAACAGAATGGGGTAGTTGAAAGAAGAAATAGAACTCTTGTGGAAGCTGCTCGCACAATGCTAATTTATTCTAGTGCACCACTATTCTTATGGGCTGATGCTGTAGCCACTGCATGTTTCACTCAAAACCGATCCCTAATCCATCCAAGATTCAATAAAACACCATATGAGCTTGTGAACAATCGTAAACCATATATCTCTTATCTTCACGTCTTTGGCGCTTTGTGCTATCCGACGAACGACAGAGAAGATCTAGGAAAGTTGAAAGCTAAGGGTGATATTGGAATCTTCATTGGATATTCAGAAAACTCGAGGGCATTCAGGGTGTATAATAGGAGAACAAAAAGGATAATGGAGACGATGAATGTGAAGTTTGACGAGATTTCACAAATGGCTTCTGAGAGACTCGCTCTAGAACCCGCGCTTAACCCTATGGCTTCTAATCAAACCAGATTAGGACCCGCACCAAACAGTCAGACTTCTGGACACATTAGTTCAGTACTCGTACCCAACGGAGCTCAATCAACAACACCAGATAAACCTTCAGAACAAGAACTGGAAAACTTCTTCGAGTTAATGTTTGATGAATACTATGGTGGAACTTCGACAAATGCATCTCAACATCATTCCGCTGCACCTGCTCAAAACAATCAGCCACCACCACCACCAACACAAGATGCATCTACCTTAATCGAAGCTGAAGCACCAACTCCCTCAACATCATCAACATCTACTCCAGCAACTCCGGTTATTGAAATTGTTCTACCAAGAGTTGATGAGCAAAACCAAAACACACATGTTCAAGAAGAACAAACACAAAACCAAAACAATGCTGCGTTAGAAGAAGAAGAAGTATTTGAAAACCCGTTTGCAACAGACTCTGCTGAATCTTCTTCACGGTTACAAGAACCATCTAACACGCATATGTTACACCCAAGGTACCCTTCTACACTCCAATGGACTAAAGACCATCCAATTGAACAAGTTATTGGTGAACCTTCAAGGCCAGTTTAGAGGAGGAGACAACTTGCCACCGATCTCGAATTGTGTATCTACATTTGCTCAATAAGCCTCAAAGAACCAAAGAACATTCGGGAAGCAATGGCAGAAAACCCATGGATAGAAGCGATGCAGGAGGAATTTCTTCAATACCAGTTACATGATAGTTGGGAACTTGTTGAACGACCACTTGATATACGTGTTCTTGATCTCAAGTGGTTGTGGAAGAACAAAATGGATGAGGAAATGACTGTAATTCGCAACAAAGCTTGTCTCGTGGCTAAAGGATATCCGCAAGAAGAAGGGATAGACTTCGAGGAATCATTCGCGCCCGTAGCTAGATTGGAAGCAGTCTGGATTTTCTTAGCCTATGCAGCTCACAAAAACATCACAGTCTATCAGATGGACATTAAGATAGCTTTCTTGAATGGAACTCTGAAAGAAGAGGTGTATGTGAGTCAACCAGAAGGATTCATCGACAAAGATCATCCAGACTACGTCTACAAGCCTAAGAAAGCCATCTACAGTTTAAAACAAGCTCCAAGGGTGTGGTATGACGAACTATCATCTTTCTTGCTCAAAAACAATTTCACCAAAGGAACGGTTGATGACACCTTGTTTACCAAAAAATTCAAAGATGACATTTTGATCGTTCAAATTTACATGGACGACATTATTTTTGGATCAACCAATCCTAACCATTCAAAACATTTTGAAAATCTCATGAAAAGCAAATTTGAAATGTCCATGATGGGGGAACTAAAATTCTTTCTTGGTTTACAAATACATCAATCCCCTCGTGGTATTTTTATAAATCAAGCTAAATATACAATAGAGATTTTGAAAAAACATGGAATGGAAAACTGTGATTCTGTTGGTACACCAATACCTCCGCAATTGTTTCAAATATGAAATGCTCTTTTAAACTTGAAAAAGAAAACATGTCATATTTAAACAACTTCGATCGGGAAATAAAAATGCAAGTATGACAAACTGTCATGTGGATGAGCGTGCCTCGAGAAGCTGAAGAGGAAAATGATCTTTGAGGGCTCAAGCTTAGAAAAGTCAAAAAAGGAAAGAGGTGTGATACTAAGTTTGCAAAACCATCACTCGTGAGAAACCAAATGCTTCAAAAACGGTTAGTTAAACCAAAAATTGTCGGACTTTCCCTGTTTGCTCCAACAGTCGATGATTAAAAGGGATTTGACAAAACCGAGTCACGCCACAACTTGCCAGAATTATGAAAAGAGAATAGAGGTGTGCGAGGGGAAACCGGTGTGTGGAAGACGCGCAGCCAGAAAGAGTGTATAGCACTGGTGTGTTGTGTTGGATGTAGCTCCCACCCTATGTGCGTGTCTAGCGTAGTCCATCTCAGGACAGACATGCAAGGTCGATCCAAATGGCGGGGATAATTCTAAAGAATCTTAGGATGCGTGTAATATGGAGCGTACGAGTGATGGCTCCCCCGAGTGCGGGTCGGATACGCTTGCCTGAGCAGAACTTACGAGAGCACCTCCTAGGAGCAGGCAGACTAAGAGCCTATGGTTCCTGGAAGACTGGCCATGTATGGGGATTCCATTTCATGGAGATCTCAAACTCAGTTGCTAGTAGATAGATGTTACAATCGACCAAAATGTCAGTGCCAAGGTAGTAGTGGCAATTGAAAATAAAGTATGTTAACCCAATTGCTCACATTGTAGAAATTAGTTAACAATCATCTCCTCCGATATGGAATGTAATATTCCATACCTCTGCTTCTAATATAGAATTGACAAATTAATGTCAATCTGTCAGATTAATGGTCTCCATTATGTATTATATTCAAGTAGATTCGTATAGAGTCGATTTATAATGTCCATGTTAATGACTCTGTTTGATTGTATAGTATGCAAGAATAATGTAATAATAATGAATGTTCATGTGATTGTGTTCTAAGTAAGTGAATGTGTTTGCTACTGAACAGAAAAGGATGTTCCAAACGATACCTATCCCTATATAATAGCGGCCAAATCTAGATTTGTTCGGTACCAATTTAAAAAAGATTAGACACCAGATACTAATGTTCTCACGCCATACAAACTATCCTTAAGTATTGTGTTTTAATTGAATACCAAGGGTAGAGAATTCATTCTTAAGTAGATGGTAAATTTAGAAAGTAGCACTAAGCTAAAAAGTAGCAACCTCTATGAATGTAATATTGGATTTACCTAACCCCATGGATAGACCTATTCATAACACGGTTTCCTATGAATACAAATTCTCTGTTCTTGCAGGTTATCGATAAATATTTTGTCTTTTGGAATCGTCGACTCGGGGTTGCCCCAATGCCATGACCGGGTATTATAATGTTTGCCTGGTATTCAATTTCGTTTGGATTAATTTTATTAGGGAACTGTACGTTGGGAAATGATCATGTAGCAGCTATTCCGGTTTTAATGGAAGGATCTTTCAGGTTTTGGTAGACTAACTATAAACACATGATTCTAGTCGACAGGGTGACCCAATTTGTTTCAGATTGGGCAGTTTTTGTTGAATGCAGGAATTTAGATGGATCGGCCTTTCGGAGTAACATAAGGTTTTATAGGTTTGGGTCGTTCAAAAAAAAACAAAACTTTACACCTTCTTCTAGCGATTGATACCACTTGTTAGGTCACCATATTGTAAACACAAGTATTGGTTTTGGTAGAAATGAGATGAGAATAGAGTTTGGTTGATTAAATCAATAAGAAAGATAAAAGTGCAAGAGTTTCCTTTAGATAATGAAATAACCAACAAAATGAAATGTTTTACATGAGGTCCTATTTATAGGTGATGAATAGGGCAACCCTCCCTTCCTCCCTATGTTGTCTAATTCGTGGGCTTTGAGTCCCATTGGACATTTAATGGACTTCATTCATAACATAAGTAAACTAAATATAGTAGCAACCTATTACATGTACTGAAATAACCGAGACTTGATAAACAGTGATAAACCTAGATCCTAATATAATTGTAGTATTGAAATTGAGAATGTGAAAAAGGTCAATCGCGATGTTAAGGCCGCGAATGCTAAATTGACCACTGAGCTTGAGAGTTACAAGGAACACACTAAAGCTTTTGAATTTCATACCGAAAGACTATCCGAATTAGAAACTAGTCTTCAATATTCCGTTTCAAGGGAAAAACGTTTGCAAATCAAGTTTGATACACTTGATGTTAATTCACACATGAAAATAAAATCCTTAAACGCGGAAATTTCTGATTTGCAAAACCAACTTTCAAAACAAAAATCAGCTTATACCAATCTTGAAAAAGAAAGGGATGAGTTGAAAAAGGACTTTGCAAAGAAAGAAGATAAACTTTTGGAAGAAATCATAGAGTCACAACATATGATAGAAAAACTAGAAAATTTGTTGGTTAAAACGGGTCATTCGAGTCAAACAATTCACATGATTACTAATCAAACTTATCCGATTTACCATGCAAAAAACAAAATGGCTCTAGGTAACAAAACTTCTTGTAATCTCAAGAAAGCTCAGGAAGAACAGAATACTTTGTATAATGGAAATGTTTTGCTTACTAAGCATGATCCTATCATTACCCGTGATTCTGTGGAAACGATAGAACTGGTCGAAGAGAGCATTACCAAAATGAAACGAAAGAATCCTGATTTGAAACCTATTGATTACAACAAATTGAACAAACTTTCTGGCATTACTTTTGTTCCACAAAAACAAGCTTATGAGCTTTCCAAACCTTTTTCCAAATGCCCAGAAATTTCTAAACCCGTAGTTGTTTCCAAATCTCTTTCAAACATAGAACAAATGTCCTCTAACAACCCTTTTAATACAAGTGAGGCTAGAGACATTCTTGATGATGTCAAAAAGAGAATTGAAACACTTCAACAGATTGTTAAGTCTAAAACTACAATCAGTATTAACAACTGGCACTCAAGTTTTCATAGCGAACAGAAAAAGGTGTTTGAAAACGAAATTACTATCCCACTGTATAACATCAGTACGAGGGTAATCCATTTTGAACAAGCTTTCATAAAAGAAATGGCCAACTTTGCCAATGACCACAAATCCCTGGTAAAGGAAGCTAATGAAACTCGTGAAAACATGAAGGTTTTGGAAAAGCTAAATGATTCTCTCTTCGAAGCAGTTCTGTCTACTGATATTATGTCTATCATTTTACAAAATTATTCTGTTGAAGACGATGAAAGACTCCGAGCTGATGTAACACCCCCAAAATTTTTAATAGCAGCGGAAGATTTAGTAATAACAGCGGAAGCTTTTCGGGGTATAACCTAGAGGATCTTTCTTACAATTACAGAAAACGACACAAAGTGACGTTTTAAAGTTATATTTATTTCAAAATACCAAATATCCAAAGAACATGACATTTCATAAGTTAAAGAACAAGTTTTATTCTGAAAGAAATAAAGTAGTTTATTGAAGTCCATGCTGTGTTTATGCCCACTCCGTGCCTTCAAGTTCCATCTTGTTTAGTTACCCGAGATAAACATGCTAAAGTCAACATAAAGTTGAGTGATATTCATAGGTTTAAGTTTAATAGTTTGAACCACAAGTTAAAGAATGTATTGCAATCACATGCAATCAACAAGTTTAAAATCAATGTTCCTGTTATTGCCTTAAGCTCATGACACGCAACGATTAACAGCCAATCATAATCTCAAGTTATGACGGTAAGTAGTAGGCCCCCAAGATAGGTATTTGCCAATAACCTATTATAAGAACAATAAAGTGCGCCTGGTGTTTTCTCTAATGACCAAACGAGGATTGTTAATCACTAATAGTACTATCCACACTTATTTACGTTCACCCTGCAAGTGATTAAGGTTCATGATCGAGGGACTTTTAGCAATAGCAACTTAAGCAAATAACGTTAGCCTGACTGTATCATAATACCCGGTATAAAAGACTTGTGTTCGTGTTTTAAGCATGTATCCCCCCCACGGGAAAATAGTTAAAGAGTGGGCTATGAACTCACCTTAGTAGTACAGTAGATGAAGTAGTATCGTCAACTCAACGATGCTAGGCAACGGCTTCACCCACAACCTAAAAGATAATGCAAGTTTCAGTTGATAGTCTAAGTCTGGTTTTATCGCGAATACTAGTCACTTAGTTACGAACAAATCTCGTGTTTGTTTAAATGCCTAAAGTTCAAAAACAAAGTTATATATACATATAACTTGTAAGTACAATGATCGATGATTGATGTAAAGTCATTATTAATAAGTTAAAGTTTGTAGCCGATAAGTCGTAATTGTAACTTATAAGAGAAAACGAATCACGTATCGTTAAAAGAGAAGAATAATATATCGTTGTATCGTTAATTTTAATTATAGTCGTGAATTATATAACGTATATATATAAGTTTAAATTTATAAAAGTTTTATATTAAATATGTGTTTTTATATATAAAACATTAATATTATTTTTATAAAATAATATTTACAGAAAATCCTCCAAGTTTTACCAAAATTACATTTTAAACCCTAACGATATAAACTTTACACCGTTAGTCCAAAGTTAAATATCATTACATTTCTAGTCGAAAAGTATCAAAATTTATATTTCTCACTTCCAAGTTTCAATATTAACAGTTTCTAACTCATAAAAATAGTTTTGACAGTTTTAACCCATAGTTTATAATTTTGGCAGTTTTAGTCCCTCGGTTAAGAAATTTTGCAAACTTAGTCTAAAAATTACCAAATTCAAAACTTAACATTTTTATTTTCTAAATAAGTTCAGGACATTCCAAATAACTTATTTCAACAGCTTAATTACTTAAAAATCACTTTTTATACTTATTGGGCCTTAACGAGTTACAAACAAGGCCCAATAACGTTTTATGATCCAATGGGCTTACGAAAGGTTTGGGCCTGGACTTGGGCTTATTTTTAAGTTATAAAAACATTAGAGTAAGGCTTATAGGACCAGCTTATCAAATAAGCTTATTGGGCTTTAGATAAGCCCACGTTAAGTTGTAAGGTTTTTATAAAAATTTGATTTGGTCGAATAGAAAGGGGTCGAGCAAATGGTCTAAACAAGTTCAATAGGTCGAATAAAATACGTCATCTGTTTGTTAACCAAGTGGTTAACGAGGTCAAGTAATAAAAGGGTGTGGTCATGTGTCAAATATAAAAATGGGTCATGTGTCAAATATAAAAATGGCGAGGCTAAAGTAAACGCGTCAAGGCTGTTTCTGAAAACAGTTTATAAACTTAAAAATATTCTAAGTGTTTTACTTATTTTCGAATAGGTCATGATGACTTAATAGCGTGTCGAAATAGATGGTTAAACGTTATTATTTAGTTCGAATCTTTGTATATCTCATTTGTTAGCATAGTGAACTTTACAAAAGTCGAATAAAATATATGTGTCGTGTTTTTAGGTTTCGAAATAAATGAGATAGAAATTTGTACGAAATGAAAAATGAAATATAGTAAAAGTTTCTCCTTTTCTCACCTCACCACTAGGGGTGGAGAAATCTTAACGTTTGGTTCGAGTTGGTACGCGGGATCGAGGTAGATTGGTTCACGGCACACCAAGGTTCAAAACGAGCAAAGAATGGTACTCTTGGATCACTTGTACGCTTCATACGTTGGGCAAATGGTTCGTCCCAAATCACCTTGAACTCTTCACGTATTATAGAATATGGTACGTTTTTGTGTGTGTTCTTGCAACTGAGCTTGCATGGGCAGTTATATAGTGAGTTTTTAGGGTGTGATTACAAATGAGAGGTCACATGAATTATGTGTTGGCTTGTAACTATGCGTGGCACCTCACTTGGCAACCAATCATATACTAGCAACAAATGGAATGTTCACTATACATTCCTGACATTCTACTGTTCAAGTGAGTCAGTCTAGAGGTCATTGGGCACGTTGGGTGGTGCTAAGAAAACATATGACACGTTTTTATAAGTTTTGTACACATGAGTTGGGGGTTTTACTTTGGGCAGTTTAGAGTGAGTAAATGGACGAGAAAATGAATAATCTTTGGCACTTCAAAATCTTTGCTTGGTGGTGATTCGAGTGGTGTGAAAATATACATAGGTTACTTGTCGAAAACGAAAGAAAATGGGGTGGTTTGTGTGTGTCTCGCGACTGGAACAAAGATAGAAAAGAAAAAATTATAAAAGGGGTGCGTTTGGGCTCATAAGCCTGTTGGGCTTGTGGGCTTTGTCTGGCCTAGCAGAAAACAAAAGAAAGAATTAAAAGGGTCCGTTTGGTTGTGTAGTTGGGTTTTAATGCCCAATGAGTCACGGGGGCCCACGTAGTAAATTTCAAGGGTCGGGTTACGGTCCAATAAAATTAGTGGGTGATCTCGGGAATTTTTCATAGGCTCGGGAAACATATAAATATTGTACGGTATTTAAACAAAACGTATATTATAAAAATATAAAGGTTTAAAATATATTCGCGATACTTAGACTACAGAGGTTTGTGTGTAAGCATCGTTCCTAGGAAATGATCAATCACAAATATCGTAGTGATTCATATAAGTCATGTATAACAAAAAAAAATTTGTTACCCGTAAAAATGATGTTCAGTTAATGTAACATTCGTTTATTCATGTTTTGTATTTACTAATCGTATGAGAAATTTACGAGAGGCTACAGTACCTACCCCTTACAGTGAATTCCGTCCCGGAATTCTAGTCTAAAGTGGTTGTCAGGGGTGAATTTGAGAAAAGGTGTGGGTATTTGTTGCGAATTTGATCCTCGCGTTCCCATGTATACTCCGGTCCTCGCTTTGAGTTCCAACGAACTTTGATGATAGGAATACGATTTTGTTTCAGTTGTTTGACTTCCTATCCATGATTTCTACCGGTTCCTCGGTGAAAACGAGTTTGTCATCAAGTTGTATCTCTTTTAATGGAATGACAAGAGATTCATTGGATAAACACTTCTTAAGGTTTGACACATGAAAAGTGTTGTGAATTCGGCTAAGTTCCTCGGGTAGTTCAAGTTTATATGCCACGGGTCCTATCCTTTCTAGGATGTTGAATGGACCNAAGCAAAACGTCACAATATATCTTTAACTAAAACGGGTAATTTGTAAAAGATAATTAAATTAAAAAGCGGTAAACTATTCAACCCCCCTTCTAGTTTTCCACACACTTCTTAAGGTTTGACACATGAAAAGTGTTGTGAATTCGGCTAAGTTCCTCGGGTAGTTCAAGTTTATATGCCACGGGTCCTATCCTTTCTAGGATGTTGAATGGACCGATGTACCTTGGGTTCAACTTTCCACGTTTTCTAAAACTTACTGTTCCTTTCCACGGGGAAAATTTTAACATGACTTTATCTCCAGTTTGGAATTCTAAAGATTTTCGCCTTACATCTGCGTAGCTTTTCTGTCTATCCCTTGCAGCTTGCAAGCGTTGTTTGATTTTAACTACCTTTTCAGTTGTTTCATGAATTAATTCTGGTCCAGTAAGTTGTACTTCTCCAACTTCTACCCAACAAACGGGTGATCGGCACTTTCGTCCATAAAGTGCTTCGAATGGTGTTGCCTTAATGCTGGCATGATAACTGTTGTTGTATGAGAATTCTGCTAATGGTAAGTGCTTATCCCAACCTTTTCCGAAGTCTATGACGCATGTGTGTAGCATATCTTCTAAAGTTTGAATTGTTCTTTCACTTTGTCCATCAGTTTGTGGGTGATATGCAGTGCTGATATCCAGTTTTGTTCCTAAAGCTTTCTGCAAAGATTTCCAAAAATGTGATGTGAAACGACTATCACGATCTGAGATGATAGAAATTGGCACTCCATGACGTGACACTATTTCTTTCAGATATATCTGAGCAAGTGTGTTCATCTCATCGGTTTCTTTGATTGGTAAGAAATGAGCTTATTTCGTGAGATGATCAACGATGACCCATATCGTGTCGTAGCCAGTAGAGGTTTTGGGAAGTTTGCTAATGAAGTCCATTGTAATACATTCCCATTTCCACATCGGGAGTTCTGGTTGGATGAGTAATCCAGATGGTTTCTGGCATTCTGCTTTTACTCTAGAACATGTTTGGCATTTGTTGACGTATACAGCGATGTCGGCCTTCATGTTTGGCCACCAATATAGTTTCTTGAAATCCTGGTACATTTTGTCGGAACCTGGATGTATGGAATATCTTGATTTGTGAGACTCATACATGATGAGATCACGAATACCTCCAAAAAGAGGGATCCAGCTTCTTTCCTTGAAACAAAGCATTCCATTTGATCTTTTCACAAAACCGTTTTTGTTCTCCGGCATACCAAAAATCTTTTCCTTTGATCGGTTTTCTTTCTTGAGAGCTTCGCTCTGGGCGATAAGAATTTGTGATGGAAGGGGTGAACAAATAGTCATACCTAACGATCTAACCCTGAGAGGTTTTAGTCTTTCTTTCCGGCTTAACGCATCTGCTACTACATTAGCCTTTCCTGGGTGATAACGGATTTCACAGTCATAATCGCTGAGTAATTCTAACCAACGGCGTTGTCTCATGTTTAATTCTTTTTGGTCCAGAATGTGTTGGAGACTTTTGTGGTCAGTAAATACAGTACACTTGGTGCCGTATAAATAGTGTCTCCATAACTTAAGAGCAAATACTACTGCTCCTAGTTCTAGATCATGGGTTGTGTAGTTTTCCTCATGTTTCTTCAGTTGTCGTGAGGCATAAGCTATCACTTTATTCCGTTGCATCAAAACTGCGCCTAGACCATGGTACGAAGCGTCACAATATACTATGAAGTCTTTGCTTCCTTCAGGCAATGCTAGTATGGGTGCTTCACAAAGCTTTTGTTTTAACAGTTGGAAAGCTGATTCTGCTTCTTGTCCCCAGATATACTTTTCATTCTTCTGAGTCAATTTGGTCAATGGTTTTGAGATTTTAGAGAAACCTTCAATAAATCTCCGGTAGTAACCTGCAAGACCTAAAAATTGACGTATTTCTGTGGGAGTTGTAGGTGATGACCAATCCTTAACGGCCTCTATTTTTGCAGGATCCACGTGAATACCTTGACTATTGATGACGTGTCCCAAAAATTGCACAGTGGGAATCCAAAAATCACATTTTGAGAATTTAGCATACAGCTTTTCCTTCCTAAGTAACTCTAGGATAGTTCTCAAATGTTTGGCATGTTCTTCTTTGTTACGAGAGTAGATCAGAATGTCGTCTATGAATACTATCATGAATTTGTCCAAATATGGTTTGCATACTCGGTTCATTAGGTCCATAAACACTGCGGGTGCGTTTGTTAGACCAAATGGCATCACTTGAAATTCGTAATGTCCATAACGTGTTCTGAATGCTGTCTTGGGAATATCTTCCTCCCTAACTCTTAGTTGATGGTATCCCGACCTTAGATCAACTTTCGAGTATACGCTCGATCCTTGCAATTGATCAAACAGATCGTCGATTCTGGGTAAAGGATATCGGTTCTTCACAGTGATTTTGTTCAATTCTCGGTAATCTATGAACATTCGGAATGATCCGTTTTTCTTTTTAACGAACAGGACTGGGCTCCCCAGGGTGATGAACTTGGTTGAATGAAACCTTTGTCGGACAATTCCTTCATTTGTTCTGATAATTCTCCCATTTCAGAAGGTACTAGTCTGTAAGGTGCTTTTGCCACTAGTGCCGCTCCAGGCATTAGTCCAATCTGAAATTCTACTTGACGGGTTGGTGGAAGACCGATCTTCAGGGAATACTTCAGGAAATTCCCTAACGATAGGCACGTCTTGAAGTTGTTTTTCTGTCGACTTATTTTCCGTTACATGAACCATGAATACTTGACATCCTTTGTTCATTTGTTTAATCATTCTAAGGCATGAGATGATTCCGTATCGGTTTTTACTCTTGTCTCCGTGGACAATGAGGATTTCATCCTTAAGAGGGATGTGTACGGCTTTCTCGTCACAATGAATTCTAGCATGATGTTTGGATAACCAATCCATGCCGATGATAGCATCAACACTACCGAGTTGGACAGGCATCAGGTCAATGGGAAAAGGTTCTCCTACGAGAGTTAAGGTACAATCTTTCAGGACGGTGTTGGTGCTAATTAAGTTTCCATTTACCATTTCTATTTCGTAAGTTAGAAGGGGTAGAGTTAACGAAAGGGGCAAACGTATCTGACACGAAACTTTTATCCGCTCCTGAATCAAATAATATTCTAGCATTATGATGATTTAATAAGAACGTACCCGTGACGACGTCAGGGTTTTGTGGTGCGTTGTCATTTCCCATTGCGTATGCTCTTGCTAGTGCGTTGTTTTAACCATTTCCTTTTGGACAGCGATTTCTGAAGTGTCTCGTTTCTCCGCATGAGTAACATGTTGGTGCTACGTTTTGTAGGTTGCTGCCGGTAGCAGGGCTCCTACAATCCTTTGTGGCATGACCTATCTTTTGGCATTTTTGGAATTTTACCGTACAAACACCATTGTGGTGGAGCTTGCATCGGTTGCATTGTGGCTTTAGACCTTGGTATCCATTGCCATTTGTTGCCGTATAAGCCTTAGGAGGTTCTTGTCGTTGGTTTTGCTGTTGACGATGAGCGTTCTTATTCTGGTGGTATTGTTGGTTGTTCCTGTTGTTGTTGATGTGATGGTTGTTGTTGTAATGGTCGTTGTTCTGATGGTGGGTGGTTCTCTTGTCATCTAATTTCTATTGAGTTCATTGCACTTAACTNGTATAAGCCTTAGGAGGTTCTTGTCGTTGGTTTTGCTGTTGACGATGAGCGTTCTTATTCTGGTGGTATTGTTGGTTGTTCCTGTTGTTGTTGATGTGATGGTTGTTGTTGTAATGGTCGTTGTTCTGATGGTGGGTGGTTCTCTTGTCATCTAATTTCTTTTGAGTTCATTGCACTTAACTTCACGGTCCAGAAGTTTCTGTGCTAACTCCATTGCGAGTTCTAGTGATGGTGGGTTAGATGCTGTGACGTTTCCTTCGATGCTTCGGGGAAGACCCTCAACATATTTCTCTAGAGTTTTCTCTAAATCTGGCACGATGGAAGGACACAACGCCTTAAGTTCATGAAATCTCCTGTTGTAAGCCTTGAGATTAATTCCTTTGACTGCAAGGTTATGGAACTCATCTTCCAATTTCCTTAACTCGGATCGAGGACAGTATTTCTTTAGGATTTTGGCTTTGAATTCCGTCCAAGAGAGTCGATATGCTGCTTCTGAGCCTAAGGTTTGAGTTGTAGCGGTCCACCAAGATAGAGCGTCATTCATTAGGGTTCCTGTGGCGAATGTGACCCTGTTATTCTCTGAACATCCACTCCTTTGGAATACTGTTTCACATCTCTCGAACCAATGGGCGAGTTCAGTTACTCCTTCAGTACCCATGAAGTACGTTGGCTGACAAGCCGTGAAGTCTTTATAGGTACATTGGCGAGGTGCGGGTGTGACATTCCTTGTCGGTTGCACGCCAGCGCCTTCATTCCGGGCAGTAGCTGCTTGTTCGGCTAAGGCTGCGTTGATTCCGTCGGCGATTGCTTGTTGAATTTCTTCCGGGGTCATGGTTGCTGATGGGGTAGTGGTAGTGGTTCTCCTGGTTCTACGTGCCATATTCCTAAAAATGAGAGTATATGTTTAGAATTTTCATAATAACCATCTTGTGTTAGACTACTTTAGTAACATCAATAGGTTTAAAGTTATAATAGTGACCCATATATCACGATGCAATATACGATATTATAACACATATGAAAATAAAGTAAGCATAACATCATAGATTAGATTGTCGTTTACGTTTACATCACTTATTTCTTCTTGTTGATATATCCCAAGGATTATTCAAATACAACTTATTATTGTGATGAGGGTAAAGCTACGCCGACAATCTATGGTTTCTAAGGTTTTCCTTGGTTGTCATCAAGACGACGTTGTAGCTCCTGAATTGTGGTGGCCATGGTTTCTATAGTTTGGTCTCGATCTCTCTCTGTAGCTTGTGCTTCTTGTTGTGCATGTCGCAGAGACATAACTTGGGCTCTTGTGGTGTCAAGTACTTGATCAATATCACTCATGATGGTCCTGGTTGTAGTGCTAGCAGTACAAAGTAATCCGATGAATTCCATTGCTTCACCGAATTGTGCACTCAGTTGTTCTATCATGGTTCCCATCTCCAAGTGCCCCATTACAAGTTGTTCTATTTCACATGACATGATTTCCACTTGTTCATTAGGGATGTTGTTTACCAGGCTGGCTATGGCGTCTAACCTGTCCTCGTGTCTTACTAACCTAGCCGCCAAGAGTGGTATTATGCGGTGGATGGGTTCTCCAGTGACCGGAAGGATCCTGGATGCAGCAACTGATGAACCTTCCCCAAGGTCCCTGTTAGTGGGGGTACCCTCTTGAGATCTCCAATATTTAAGGAACGGTAGTAGAAATGACCATTTGCGAGCATTGACTCGCTTACGAGCCTTACTGTGATGGTTTGTTCTTGCCTGAGAATAAGGATCTGAGGAGGAAGGACGAATCTGGTAAGTCCTTTGTTGGTAAGGCAGAGGAGTGTTGTGGGTGGTTACAGGTGGAGATGCTGGTGGTGGACTGGTGAATGTCACTGGTACAGTAGTAGTCTGCTGATAGAATACAGTAGGTAGTATCACTGGTTCTGCAGATGGAGCAATTTCCTTTTTCCATTCGGTATCATCACAGATTTCCTTTTCTTCAGCATATGAAAGAACTTTTCCAGCAGAGGATGGTTCATAAGGCTGGAATGGAGGAGTTTGCCTACCACGTCTGATTGGACCAGAAGATGCTTGGGGAAAAGCCTTAGAGTTAAGTGTAGGTAGGGATTGCTGACTTTCCATATTTTTGTCCGTTGTAGGTGACACAGACAAAGGAGTTGGAGCAAGAGTTGATACAATAGGTGTAGAGCTTTCAGTTTCCGAATCCGATAACAAAGCAATGAAGTTGGGTTTCGAAGACATGGTACTGTAATAATCCCGATTAGTAAACATAGTTATTAGCATATTCATAACAAGTAAGCATATATCAAGTTATAAAAATGAGAAGCAACATCTCTACCGGATGTTGGAATGTAGGCACGGAGGGCGTGAAGTGGTATTTTGTAAAAATGGTCCGTTTCTGAAAACATAGTTATCGTCCAGTATTTAAAATACCTGGTTCTCTATAACTGTAGCTCGGATACCAATCTGTAACACCCCCAAATTTTTTAATAGCAGCGGAAGATTTAGTAATGACAGCGGAAGCTTTTCGCGGTATTACCTAGAGGATCTTTCTTACAATTACAGAAAATGACACAAAGTGACGTTTTAAAGTTATATTTATTTCAAAATACCAAATATCCAAAGAACATGACATTTCATAAGTTAAAGAACAAGTTTTATTCTGAAAGAAATAAAGTAGTTTATTAAAGTCCATGCTGTGTTTATGCCCACTCCGTGCCTTCAAGTTCCGTCTTGTTTAGTTACCTGAGATAAACATGTTAAAGTCAACATAAAGTTGAGTGATATTCATAGGTTTAAGTTTAATAGTTTGAACCACAAGTTAAAGAATGTATTGCAATCACATGCAATCAACAAGTTTAAAATCAATGTTCCTGTTATTGCCTTAAGCTGATGACACGCAACGATTAACAGCCAATCATAATCTCAAGTTATGACGGTAAGTAGTAGGCCCCCAAGATAGGTATTTGCCAATAACCTATTATAAGAACAATAAAGTGCGCCTGGTGTTTTCTCTAACGACCAAACGAGGATTATTAATCACTAATAGTACTATCCACACTTATTTACGTTCACCCTGCAAGTGATTAAGGTTCATGATCGAGGGACTTTTAGCAATAGCAACTTAAGCAAATAACGTTAGCCTGACGGTATCATAATACCCGGTATAAAAGACTTGTGTTCGTGTTTTAAGCATGTATCCCCCGCACAGGAAAATAGTTAAAGAGTGGGCTATGAACTCACCTTAGTAGTACAGTAGATGAAGTAGTTTCGTCAACTCAACGATGCTAGGCAACGGCTTCACACACAACCTAAAAGATAATGCAAGTTTCAGTTGATAGTCTAAGTCTGGTTTTATCGCGAATACTAGTCATTTAGTTACGAACAAATCTCGTGTTTGTTTAAATGCCTAAAGTTCAAAAACAAAGTTATATATACATATAACTTGTAAGTACAATGATCGATGATCGATGTAAAGTCATTATTAATAAGTCAAAGTTTGTAGCCGATAAGTCGTAATTGTAACTTGATAAGAGAAAACGAATCACGTATCGTTAAAAGAGAAGAATAATATATCGTTGTATCGTTAATTTTAATTATAGTCGTGAATTATATAACGTATATATATAAGTTTAAATTTATAAAAGTTTTATATTAAATATGTGTTTTTATATATAAAACATTAATATTATTTTTATAAAATAATATTTACAAAAAATCCTCCAAGTTTTACCAAGATTACATTTTAAACCCTAACGATATAAACTTTACACCGTTAGTCCAAAGTTAAATATCATTACATTTCTAGTCGAAAAGTATCAAAATTTATATTTCTCACTTCCAAGTTTCAATATTAACAGTTTCTAACTCATAAAAATAGTTTTGACAGTTTTAACCCATAGTTTATAATTTTGGCAGTTTTAGTCCCTCGGTTAAGAAATTTTGCAAACTTAGTCCAAAAATTACCAAGTTCAAAACTTAACATTTTTATTTTCTAAATAAGTTCAGGACATTCCAAATAACTTATTTCAACAGCTTAATTCCTTAAAAATCACTTTTTATACTTATTGGGCCTTAACGAGTTACAAACAAGGCCCAATAACGTTTTATGATCCAATAGGCTTACGAAAGGTTTGGGCCTGGACTTAGGATTATTTTTAAGGTATAAAAACATTAGAGTAAGGCTTATAGGACCAGCTTATCAAATAAGCTTATTGGGCTTTAAATAAGCCCACGTTAAGTTGTAAGGTTTTTATAAAAATTTGATTTGGTCGAATAGAAAGGGGTCGAGCAAATGGTCTAAACAAGTTCAATAGGTCGAATAAAATACGTCATCTGTTTGTTAACCAAGTGGTTAACGAGGTCGAGTAATAAAAGGGTGTGGTCATATGTCAAATATAAAAATGGCGAGGCTAAAGTAAACGCGTCAAGGCTGTTTCTGAAAACAGTTTATAAACTTAAAAATATTCTAAGTGTTTTACTTATTTTCGAATAGGTCATGGTGACTTAATAGCGTGTCAAAATAGATGGTTAAACGTTATTATTTAGTTCGAATCTTTATATATCTCATTTGTTAGCATAGTGAACTTTACAAAAGTCGAATAAAATATATGTGTCGTGTTTTTAGGTTTCGAAATAAATGAGATAGAAATTTGTACGAAATGAAAAATGAAATATAGTAAAAGTTTCTCCTTTTCTCACCTCACCACTAGGGGTGGAGAAATCTTAACGTTTGGTTCGAGTTGGTACGAGGGATCGAGGTAGATTGGTTCATGGCACACCAAGGTTCAAAACGAGCAAAGAATGGTACTCTTGGATCACTTGTACGCTTCGTACGTTGGGCAAATGGTTCGTCCCAAATCACCTTGAACTCTTCACGTATTATAGAATATGGTACGTTTTTGTGTGTGTTCTTGCAACTGAGCTTGCATGGGCAGTTATATAGTGAGTTTTTAGGGTGTGATTACAAATGAGAGGTCACATGAATTATGTGTTGGCTTGTAACTATGCGTGGCACCTCACTTGGCAACCAATCGTATACTAGCAACAAATGGAATGTTCACTATACATTCCTGACATTCTACTGTTCAAGTGAGTCAGTCTAGAGGTCATTGTGCACGTTGGGTGGTGCTAAGAAAACATATGACACGTTTTTATAAGTTTTGTACACATGAGTTGGGGGTTTTACTTTGGGCAGTTTAGAGTGAGTAAATGGACGAGAAAATGAATAATCTTTGGCACTTGTAAATCTTTGCTTGGTGGTGATTTGAGTGGTGTGAAAATATGCATAGGTTACTTGTCGAAAATGAAAGAAAATGGGGTGGTTTGTGTGTGTCTCGCGACTGGAACAAAGAAAGAAAAGAAAAAATTATAAAAGGGGTGTGTTTGGGCTCATAAGCCTGTTGGGCTTGTGGGCTTCGTCTGGCCCAGCAGAAAACAAAAGAAAGAATTAAAAGGGTCCGTTTGGTTGTGTAGTTGGGTTTTAAAGCCCAATGAGTCACGGGGGCCCACGTAGTAAATTTCAAGGGTCAGGTTACGGTCCAATAATATTAGTGGGTGATCTCGGGAATTTTTCATAGGCTCGGGAAACATATAAATATTGTACGGTATTTAAACGAAACGTATATTATAAAAATATAAACGTTTAAAATATATTCGCGATACTTAGACTATAGAGGTTTGTGTGTAAGCATCGTTCCTAGGAAATGATCAATCACAAATATCGTAGTGATTCATATAAGTCATGTATAACAAAAAAAAATTTTGTTACCCATAAAAATGATGTTCAGTTAATGTAACATTCATTTATTCATATTTTGTATTTACTAATCGTATGGGAAATTTATCAGAGGCTACAGTACCTACCCCTTACAGTGAATTCCGTCCCGGAATTCTAGTCTAAAGTGGTTGTCAGGGGTGAATTTGAGAAAATAGAAAGAAGTCAGAAATATGGGTGAAAACCCATATGTTGTGCTACTGTTTTTGTTCACCGAGTCGCTAGCTTGACTCGATCCCCGAATTCAATTGTCGTTGAGGAAAGTTTGGAGATCTGGGACAACCATGGATGGTATGTCCTCTCCAAAGTAATGCTTCAACCGATGCCCATTCACTTTGAAATTTGGTCCGTCATTTTGAGATAATTCGACAGTGCCATAAGGATAAACCTTTGCAATAGTGAATGGGCCAGTCCAACGAGTCTTCAATTTACCCGAAAAGATCTTTAATCTTGAGTTAAAAAGAAGGACTCGATCACCAAAGTTGAAAACGCAGTTTTTGATCTTTGAGTCATGGAGCTTCTTTGTTTTTTCCTTGTAGATCAAAGAGTTTTCATAGGCTTGATCACGAAGTTCATTCAATTCATTCATTTGAACTTTCCGATGATCGCCCGCATTTTGGAGGTCGAAATTGGCATGCTTGAGGGCCCAATAGGCTTTGTGTTCAAGCTCGATCGGAAGATGGCACGCTTTCCCGTACACGAGCTTGTAAGGCGTACACCCGATGGGTGTTTTGTAAGCTGTGCGGAAAGCCCAGAGTGCATCATCTAACTTTTCCAACCACGAAGCACGATTTTCGCCAACCGTTCTTTCCAAAATTCTTTTAATGCCTCGATTGGAAACCTCAACTTGTCCACTTGTTTGAGGGTGGTACGCAGTAGAAAGACGGTGAGTTACACCATACTTTTGCATGACTTTATCAAATTTGTCATTGCAAAAATGCGTACCACGATCACTAATTATAGCACGTGGAGTTCCAAATCGAGCAAAAAGAGCTTTTAAGAACTTTACAACAACTCGGGCATCATTTGTGGGTAAAGCTTTCGCTTCAACCCATTTTGATAAATAGTCAACAGCCACGAGTATATACTTGTTTCCATGAGATGACGGAAATGGCCCCATAAAATCGATGCCCCATACGTCAAAGATTTCACATACTTGAATTGCATTTTGTGGCATTTCATTCTTTTGTGAAATATTCCCGTGACGTTGACAAGCGTCACAGGATTTGACCAATTCCTGGGCATCCTTATAAATCGTGGGCCAGTAGAAACCGGAATCAAACACCTTTTTGGCGGTGTAGTTAGGATTTTGGTGGCCCCCCGTGGGACCGGCATGGCAAGCCTTGAGAATTTCAGTGGCTTCCTGCCCATAAACACACCGCCGGATGACTTGATCGGCACAGATTTTGAATAAGTAAGGGTCGTCCCAGAAATAATGTTTAACATCCTTGAAGAACTTATTCTTCTGTTGGGACGACATCCCTTTCACCACAAAGTTACCCGCATGGTAATTTGCAAAATCGGCAAACCATGGGGTAGTAGAATCTCTACCAAAAGCAACCGCATTTAGTGTCTCGAGAGGAAATGTTTCATTTATTTCCTTTTTCTCGAAGACATCTTGGTGTGGGTTCTCTAATCGGGACAGATGATCAGCAGCTAGGTTCTCAGCTCCTTTTTTATCACGTATAATGATATCAAATTCTTGTAGGAGGAGAACCCAACGAAGCAATCTCGGCTTTGCGTCTTGTTTTGCAAAGAGATATTTTAGAGCCGAGTGGTCCGTATACACTACGCATTTTGTCAAGATCAAATACGCCCGAAACTTTTCAAAGGCATACACCACGGCTAATAGTTCTTTTTCCGTAGTGGTGTAATGTGTTTGAGCCTCGGTCATTGTTTTGCTTGCATAGTGTATTGGCTGAAAGTGTTTGGTTTTGCATTGCCCCAGGACTGCACCGATAGCAAAATCACTTGCATCACACATGAGCTCAAATGGCAAGTCCCAATCGGGGGCAACAAGAATCGGTGCCTCAGTAAGCTTTTTCTTTAATGTTTCAAAAGCTTCGATGCACTCGGGTGAGAAGATAAAAGGAGCATCCTTCTCGAGGAGATGGGTCATAGGCCGGGCGATTTTGGAAAAATCTTGAATAAATCTACGATAAAATCCGGCATGACCCAAAAAACTCCTAATACCTTTGACGGAGGTGGGATGAGGTAATTTAGCAATGACATCAACTTTGGCTCTGTCAACCTCAATCCCGTTTTTGGAAATCTTATGGCCGAGGACAATGCCCTCTTTGACCATAAAATGGCTCTTCTCCCAATTTAGACAAAGATTGGTGTCTTCATACCGTTTTAACATAGTGTCCAAATGGGAGAGACATGTCTGAAAAGAATCCCCAATGACCGAGAAGTCATCCATGAAGACCTCCATTGTTTTCCCGATCATGTCGGAAAATATGGCCATCATGCACCTTTGGAACGTACCAGCAGCATTACATAAGCCAAAAGGCATACGTTTATAAGAAAATGTTCCGTATGGGCACTTAAAGGTAGTCTTTTCTTGATCCTGTGGATCAATGGGGATCTGAAAATAGCCCGAGAAACCGTCGAGGAAACAATAGTACTCATTCCCTGCCAATCTCTCAAGCATCTGGTCCATGAAGGGTAGAGGAAAATGGTCTTTACGGGTGGCTTCATTTAATTTGCGATAGTCAATGCAGACTCGCCACCCCGTAACCAATCGAGTTGGAATTAACTCGTTTTCTTTGTTTGTGACAACAGTAATGCCACCCTTTTTCGGAACACAGTGAATGGGACTAACCCAAGGACTATCTGAGATGGGATAAATCAATCTGGCATCAAGAAGTTTTAGAACCTCTTGTTTGATAACCTCATAAATTTTAGGATTTACCCGTCTCAGATGTTGGACTGCCGGCTTGAAGTCATCCTCCATTAAAATTTTGTGAGTACAAAATTCAGGGTTAATACCCTTGATGTCGGAGAGTTTCCAAGCAATTGCTTGCTTGTGTGACTTCAAAACCTTTATGAGAGCAGATTTTTCCTCC
>LBNU01020261.1:307197-317290 GCA_014162995.1 Artemisia annua | reverse complement strand
GGAGGTTCAAAGACAACTCCCGGCTTGGGTTTCGTTTTCGGGACAACCTGAGGATGGACGTGTGCTGTACTTTATGGGCTTGTAACTTGCACTTTGTCCTTTGTCGCCTCAGGCTCACGTTCCACTACCTTTGGAAGACAGGAAGAAGAGGTAGTAGGAATCGCGGGTTCATCATATGAAACACCACTTCTGTTTGTGATCGCCTTAGGATCGCCCCTCGGGTTAGCGATCGTGTTGCTCGGAAGTTGTCCTGAGCCCGAGGGTCAATCATTTAAAGACTTCTTGATCTCAGAAATCTGGCTGACCAATAACCGATTCATTTCCTCTTGGGATTTCATGAATTGTTTTAACAACTCATCAGATGATGGTCCGGTAGGAACAATAGCTTGAGTCTGAGTAGGAAAATTTTGACCTCGGTTGTTTGGACCTTGGTTTTCAAAATTTCCTTGATATTGGTTATGTCCATGAAAATTCCCTTGGTTGGAATGACCCTGACCTTGGTTTCGGTTAAAGTTTCCTTGGTTTTGGAAACCTTGATTTTGGAAACCTTGGTTCTGATTGTGGTAACCATGACCTTGATTGAAATTACCTTGGTTTTGATAACCTTGGTTCATTCGGTTTTGGTTTTGGAAATTTTGGTTACGGTTTTGAACATTTTGATTTTGATTAAAACCGGGAGGTCCAGGGTAGTGGTTGGGACGATAGTTCGGGTCCATAGGAGGACGGTATTGATTACCTCCTTAATTGGAAGGACCGGCTATCGCATTAGCTTCAAAGGGGTTACCATCGGTGGCCATACAATTGTAATATGCGTGGGGGCCACCACAGGTAACACAGACTTCCACTTTTTTAACTTCGGCAGGAGAAGAAGTTTGTGGAAAAGAGACTTTCTTTTGGTTAGAGAGAACCAAAGCTTGAATGGCTTCCGTGAGTTTGTCAATCTTAGCATCGGTGCTAGATTGACTCACGGGCGATGAGGAAGAAGGACCAACACTCACTTGGGAAACAACCGGCTTGCTTCGTGTAGTGCGGACCTTAGATTTGTTCTCGATGATCGCTAAAGCTTCTTTTGTATTTTTGCTCAGGAAATTACCTCCCNCAGTACGAATCTCAGATTCGACTGCGGGGGCAGAACGTCTACGTCGTCTTCGAGGAATTCTGCCAAGCACACGTAATGGGCTTGTAGACCTGGAAGAACGAGTGCGCATGCACTAGAAAACAACTCTAAGAATCCTTAGAGCTGCAAGAATTATGAAAATTAGGAGGAAGATTCTTTTTGGGTTTTACATGTTTTTGAAATTTGAAAATACGATATTTTTGGCAATCGATCCATCAAACGAATTGACTTCACGATTATTTTTGTTTTATATAAAAATATACAATGGATAGATGATATACACAAGTTGTGTTTCAAAAACACAATACTGCAAAACGTTTAAGACACGCGACACGCCTCCCCGGCAGCGGCGCCAAATTTTGATTGGCCCTGAACGGTCAACTAAAATCAACCAAGGATTTGGTCAACAAAAGTCAAACTAGACAAGGCACAATGCACCAAGGAGAGTACAGGAGTTCTTCTTGGGTCGTTATATCCCGATGAAGCGTGAAATGGTGTTTAAAACGATTATGAGATCAAGCGTTTATGAAACGAGGATTGGTGAAAGAGATTGATTGAAATTAAAATACAGAATTATGAATGAAAATGGTAAACAGACACTACAAATGATTACTAGAAATCTAGAAACAATTACAAATCTAAACGTGTACGTTTACGTTTAATTAAACGTCTACGTACGAAAATAAAAGTGAAAATGGAAATCTATGAACACCTAGATGGTGAAAAACATATTTTAACAATCCTAATGACAAAAGAAAATTTTAAGAAAAAGAAAAATATTTTTTTAGACTTTTTAATTATTTAATATTAATTAATTACTAATTACTAATTAAACTAATTTAAATTCTAATAAATACCAAATGAAAAGTGAGAAATCTAGAAAAATTCCTAAAAATACTTTAAGTTACTGAGAATTTAAGAAAAATATAAAAACATATTCATACTTAACAAAAATGTAAAAAGAAAAATTAAAAATTAAACTATATTAAATAGAAACTATCACTTAATTTAAAAATGATGATTTTTGTGATTTTCTTTTTACAAAACTATTAAACAACTGAAAATGGAAAACTTTTGTGAAGACAAATTTAGTGGAACTCAATAATAAGCCAGAAGTGAGCTTATTTCCATCACAGTCAAGCTTTTAGCTTGAAAATGAGAATTTAAGCTCAAATAAGCTTGAAACAAGCTCCACAGATCACACAAGTTGGGAAATAAGCTACAAACAAATGAAAAGAACTTAAATGAGTCTAAATCCACAAGAAAAACCAACAGCAATAAGTCAAGAGACCAAAATAAGCACTTGCTTATTTGGATTCTGAGACAGAAATGGGACACACTTTTGGAGTGATTTCAAGTGGGGTCCACAGGGTCTAAGGTCAAACTATTGGTCAAAACTTGAAGCTTGCCAGGAGGGGGGTTGGGAGAACCCAAAGTGAGTCAGTGGGACCCACTAATAAGCCCTTGGTGAGCTTATGAAAAAGCTCTCAGTGCACTAAATGTTCAGTTGCACTAAGAGTTTGGACAAACTAGGGACTGATTGCAGCCCTAGAGAACAAGCTTGAAAAAGCTAAAAGATAATTGGAACTTAGAAAGGGGTTGCTGAGCTTCTTAAAGAACCCAAGAACTCATACTATGACCAACTGAAAAGCTCACAAAAGGCTTGTGAATAGAGCTTGTATGCACTGATGAGTCAGTGCACTCAAGACAGTGTGAGCAAAAAGAAAGCTATCAATAAGCTACTAAATAAGCACAAAATGAGCAAATAAGTATACGCACTACAAGATGATACAACAAGCTTACAAAAACAACAAAGACATTGAACTAGGATGCAAAAGAGAGCAAAATGCAAGCTTATGAAAAGTGGGGCAAAAGCTGTGCACAGGGCACTCTCTTGAAAAGTGCTAGTTTCCTAGCAACAATTAAGCAGTTGAACAAGCCAAACAAAAATCAAGAAAAATACTATAGCAAGATGACCAGCCAAATAACAATATTCCAAAAGCTCAAAGCCAAACTCCTAAAATTAAACCCTGTATGAAATTCTAAAGTTTATTCAAAAACTTTTTTTTCTGAAAATTTGACTTTTGATTTTTTCACCTAAGGTTGACTTTTTTGAACTTTGATCTAGGTTCACTGATTAGTTATGATGTTATGAAGTATAATGAAACTAGAACAAGTTATCTTAAACACTTTTTCAAGGATTTGAATGGTTAATGGTCTCAAAAACCTACACAGTTAACCGTGTAGGTACATTTCACAATCATTTGACTTTTTTCTCAAAATGAAACTTGTTTTTGTTGCTTTACAATCCTTATATGACCTAATGTGGTATGTTGGGACTGAGAATGACAACAAACACAGGCCTTTACCCTTTGGATCAGGCTAAGCCAAACACTCCTTAACAAAGGCTCATATGAGACTTTTCAAAGCAAGACACTAATTTAGGCCATGATCATGAAACATAAGTACATATAACAGTATAATAAGCTTAAATGAGCATATAAACATCTACAATAACAACAACAACTGAAGATTCACTAAGTGAGCTAAAATGGCAGTTACAATAAGAAACTAGACAACTAATAGAGATATGCTATTTAACACTAGAGTCTATCTAAGATAAGCCTAAAAAACATGAAAGGACCATAAACTAAGCAAATAAGCACTAGATAAGTTGAGCTACAGTAAGTATGCAAAAAGTGGGGAAAATGCTTACAAATGATCCTGAGAGATCCAAACTAAGAACCAACCATTCAAACCAACCCTACTGCTTCCCACAAGCTACTAACCCACTGCCATCCCAAATTAACAGTGCTCCAGCTTCTTCTTTATCACCTTCTTGATTTTTGATTTTTTACCTATTTAACTCTATTTTTTTTATTTTTGTTTCTTATAATAAACTGATTGAGATGCTTTGAAAACCTTAGAGAGCTTATAAGTGAGCTCAAATAAGCTTAAACAACCACAAAATAACAACTTTCAACAATTCTCAAATCATATGAATATTTCAATAGAATTTTGCAAACCATAAGTTGTTGCTGAAAAACTGGAATTATATATTAGAAAACATTAACATTACACTGAGAGAACTTAATTCAAGCTTGAAAGTTAAAAATTACAACTGAACTTGGATAATAAATAAAAACGACAAGGATAAAAATTAACTAAGTGACTACTCCTGCTCCTTTTGCTTCTTTTTCTTCTTATAGTGACCCATTAGGGTTCCAATGAGCTTCTCTATCTCTCCCACTTTCATTCACAGCCATTGGATCACCAAAACCAATCTCAGCCTTTGAATCTCCTTTTGGCGCCAAAAAAGTCATAGTGGCAGTTGAGATTGCTTGGAGGGTTTTATAATCAATAAATGAAATTTGGATCATATGGAAGTTGGGGAGACAAGGAGTGGTGAAACTGAGGTGGAAGTATGGTGGAATTGGGGGGGAGGTACAGGACCACGTGGGGAAGAAGAAAAGGGGGAAGAGTTTGACCATGGGGTTTGACTGGGAAGGGATATAAACATGGGAGTTTTTATTATTATTGTTGTTGGGCTGGGTTGGGCCAAGGTAAACAAAAGGAAGGTTGGGCTGGGATTAATGGGGTGTTATGTTTGTTTTGGGTTTTAATTTACAAAGGGCCCGGTTTGGTTTAAATTGTAACACAAGGACCAAATTTGCAATTCTACCAAACATGCGGGACTGAAGATGTAATTTTTCCAAAGTGCTCATGAGGACCAATGTTGCCAAACTCCAATAACACAAGGACCACAATTGCCATTTTTCCACTTTTAAATTATCCAAGGACCATTTTTGACAATTTTCAAAGTTCAGGGACCTTTTCTGCCATTTGCCCAAAAATTCACTCAAGGATCATTTTTGACAACTTAAAATACTTCAGGGACCTTAAATGATAAAACTCCAAAATTTTGGATTCCAGGGACTAGTTTTGCCAATTTTTGAAAGTTGGGGGACTGAAACTGCCAAATCTGCAAACTTTGTTCGTTTTTCATTTGGTTTTAAACATTTTGCATTTGAAACATATAAAACACGATCCTTGGATATTTTATGCATTTTGATGCGTTTTTAAGTGTTTTCAGATGTTTTGCAGTTCAGATTTGACCAAAAATGATGAGTGTTTGAGCACTCATCAATAGTAAGAACAGACAATGGTACAGAATTTACTAATCAGGAGTTAAGAACATATTTTGAAGATGTTGGAATTACACACCAGACATCAGTTGTTAGAACTCCACAGCAGAATGGGGTAGTTGAAAGAAGAAATAGAACTCTTGTGGAAGCTACTCGCACAATGCTAATTTATTCTAGTGCACCACTATTCTTATGGGCTGATGCTGTAGCCACTGCTTGTTTCACTCAAAACCGATCCCTAATCCATCCAGGATTCAATAAAACACCATATGAGCTTGTGTACAATCGTAAACCATATATCTCTTATCTTCACGTCTTTGGCGCTTTGTGCTATCCGACGAACGACAGAGAAGATCTAGAAAAGTTGAAAGCTAAGGGTGATATTGGAATCTTCATTGGATATTCAGAAAACTCGAGGGCATTCAGGGTGTATAATAGGAGAACAAAAAGGATAATGGAGACGATGAATGTGAAGTTTGACGAGATTTCACAAATGGCTTCTGAGAGACTCGCTCTAGAACCCGCGTTTAACCCTATGGCTTCTAATCAAACCAGATTAGGACCCGCACCAAACAGTCAGACTTCTGGACACATTAGTTCAGGACTCGTATCCAACGGAGCTCAATCAACAACACCAGATAAACCTTCAGAACAAGAACTTGAAAACTTCTTCGAGTTAATGTTTGATGAATACTATGGTGGAACTTCGACAAATGCATCTCAACATCATTCCGCTGCACCTGCTCAAAACAATCAGCCACTACCACCACCAACACAAGATGCATCTACCTCAATCGAAGCTGAAGCACCAACTCCCTCAACATCATCAACATCTACTCCAGCAACTCCGATTATTGAAATTGTTCTACCAAGAGTTGATGAGCAAAACCAAAACACACATGTTCAAGAAGAACAAACACAAAACCAAAACAATGCTGCATTAGAAGAAGAAGAAGTATTTGAAAACCCGTTTGCAACAGACTTTACTGAATCTTCTTCATGGTTACAAGAACCATCTAACACGCATATGTTACACCCAAGGTACCCTTCTACACTCCAATGGACTAAAGACCATCCAATTAAACAAGTTATTGGTGAACCTTCAAGGCCAGTTCAGACGAGGAGACAACTTGCCACCGATCTCGAATTGTTGGTGTTGTCGTTTTAGTATAGTGATTTTACCGAAGGAATACTTAGGTAAGTATTTCCCCGGGTCGTTCTCCCAGCGAAGGTTGAACGGAATCGTGATTTCGTGACGTGAAAACGTGTCGTGAATATTGAGAAACGTGAATATTGGTGGTAATTATTACTTATGGAAAAATGAAACGAAACTAAGATGCATATAATTAAACACCAACAAAAATATCGTAAATAAATCTAAACTTAAAACTTAATCTAAACTAAAAACGCGTTAACTAATTAAAAACTACGTATGAGCGCAAAATAAAAAGTGAAATTAAAGCTAGACTAATCCTATGGGCATAGAAATGATTTTCCTACATTCTATTTGACAAAAGTAAATTTTAGGAAAAAGAAAAATATTTTTTTATATTATATTTTTTTATTTAATTATTATTAATTAAAAACTAATTTTAAATATTAAAAAGTAATGAAAATGATAAGTAATGTGAAATTAAGTGATAGAAATGCAAATTAAATTTTGAAAAATCTAAAATAATTAAAAACTAATTTTAGAAAATTAAATTATAATTTATTATTATTATTATTATTTTTTTTTGAATTTTTGAGAATAAAAAGTAATTAAAAATAATTAAAAATAATTAAAAATCTATATTAATAAAAAAATTTGAAAAAATTTGTAAAAATCTAGAATAATATAAAAATGCTAGGAAAATTAAAATTACTGAAAATTAAGCCCTAATAAGCTGTTTGGACATAAAAAGCAGTTTGAAATAAGCACTTCAAATAAGCAAATAAGCGCTAGAACGCACCAAAAGCTTAGGTTTAGTGAAATAGACCTAAACAAACCTAATTCAACTCAAAAAACTAAAATAAGCCCAGGCCGTAAGCTAGATAATCAATGAGCAAATTTCAACAAAAACAGCCAAACACCCTACTTCTAGCTTATAAATAAGCACTCTAATAAGCCAATTTTTGGGAGATTAAGGGGGCAAAAGCTAGACCACCCAGGAGACAACACAAAAATGCAAAAAGCCCTAATTCTTAACAGCTAATTGAATCTTAATTTAAGCCAAGTTCAAATGACTAAAGCTACTAGTTTGGTGAACTAAATGATGAATCAGTTATGGGACAGATTTCAAGATCAAACTTAAGCTACTAATTGTTTTTGGAAATGCTTGAGATTAAACTTATGTAATCTTTTTACTGTGAACTAACTCCAAGAACAAATTCAAACCCCATCGAAGCCAAATGATCCCCTAAAGTGAACCTAGATCAGGTCCTGGTTAAGCATATTTTAACACTAGTTTGACTTTTTAATTGAATTACTAATTTGACTTTAATGAAACTCTACTGATCTGAACTTATTCTAGATGTTATAATAAGATTATTAAGGACCTAATCAAGCTAAGTGTAACTAAAACAAACCTAAGTCTACAATGGCAGCAACAAAATCAGTAACATGAACATAGCTAATGAGATTAAAGCTAAATTTTGACTTTTATAGTTAAAGGTGCAATTTTTATGGTTTATCTAACTCTAATATGACCCTAGAAAGCTAAACATGTAGAAAGACAAGCAATATAACAACAAGAGTAGGCAAATCAAAGAAGAACCAAACACCCCTTTAAACTACCAATTGCACTATGTTTTTAATTTTTAGGCTTCAATATATCAAACTAATGATCAAACAAGATTACTAAGCTATATTAAAAGCTACTAGGACAGTAAATACAAACAAAGCACATCAACAACATAGAATTGCAGGTTAGGCTACTTAAGGGCAGTAGGAACTTAAAATCTATACTAGAGCATACAAAAGCACATTATAAGCATACATTAAACTAGTAACAACTAAATTAAACAACAGTAAGAAGATTTAGGCTATGGAACAGTAACTTAAACTAAGAATGCTGAAATATAAAAAGGAAACTTACTTGAAGATTTAGCAATGAATATGAACTAGGCTGCTAGAAGTGAGATAAACTCACCAAAGCTATGGAACAGCTTGATGAGCTTATCAGGAGGAGTATTAGCTTGTACAAGCTTATATACCCTCAAGCTTATTATTATTATTATTTTTATTACTTTTTTATTTTTTTTTAGATTTTTTTGGATTTTTTGGATTTTCAGGTAAAATAAAGTTTAGGCAGATTAGGACTTATTAAAAGCTTGTAACATACTTAATAAAGCTTAAAGGAAGGATTTTTAATAACTTTTAAAACAACAAAAGATTAATAAGGATTTTAGCTAAAAACGGATTAAAGAACAACTTAAAGCAAATGAGAACTTTTATTAAAATTGAAAACAGATTACATGATAAAGCTATTACATTAAACATTAACAAAAATTAAGCTCTAATTTAAACCCTAAAACCTACATATAAACTACACCTACTCCTAATATCTAACACCTCCCAAATGTGAGTGTGAAGGGGCTTATTGATGAGACGAAAAGTGTTACGCTTTTAGGGGGTCATTTAAGCCCTAATTCGTATAAATGTGATCAAATATTGCCCTAAATCGTTCCTTTTGACATTTTAGGTACTTTTGAGAGGAATTCTGGAAAACATGCATATTCGGACGTTTTTGGAGCATAAAAGTGAAGAAAATGACAAAGTCTCAAAAGATGAAGATTTACAACCTGACGGCGTCAAAAGTCACAAGGTGACGCCTTCAGAAAGTCTTGACAAAAGAGTGGAATCCAATTTTCAAATGATGGGCCAGAGAAAAATTGGGATTTAACACCTGACGCCGTCAGGTGTTAGGAATTATAGGCCGTCAGGAGTAAAGTTAAAGAGTGACGGCCCAGAAGGTTTTATAAGGTGACGGCGTCAGAAGTGGATCTAGGCCATCCGAGAAAACTATTGGTGGCGGGCTGACGGCGTCAGCCCTTATAACCTGACGCCGTTAGAGTGTAAAATCTATATATAGTTTTCTAATTTTCATTCATTAGGGTGGAACTTTGTGGAGAACTTTTAGGGCAAACCCTAAAGACGAATTTTCTGTACTTTTTAGGGTTTCCAACCCTTGGAACCCTCATGCTTAATTAAAGATAAGTCTTCACTTTAATTCAATCAATATATCTATGTGTTGGTTGTCTATCTATCTTGCTTGTCTTTTAATTAACATGTGTAGCTAAATTCTCTTAGTGTTTGCTTAGATCTAATGAAACCTAACTATTAATTATTGGTTGATTGGTGTGTGTTGTTGTTTGTTGGGATGATTGTTCCATCAATGTTAGGCTCAAGAAAACTGGCCAACCTCCATTATGGTAACATGCTTGAACGTCTTGGGAAACATGTAGCCAAGGAATACTAGGCTATTAAGGTAGTATTTAACGCATGAGCCACTGTTTACAACCCCTATGGTTGTGCCGTGCATGGCATAGGGCGAGATAAGAGCTCATAGAATTGGAGAGATATGTATGCCACTCCATGAGTTATTAGGAATACACCCTTCATCCACACAAGTAACACACATATCAATTAACCGGTAAAAGATAGTTAGGGAGTAATGAAATCTAAGTAAACACAATTTTCTCCATATTGTTTTCACAACCACAATAGTTTATATATTTATTTTATTTTAATTCGCATAAGTAGTAAACTTGGGTTAGTTGACTAGCAACTAATTCCGCCCTTCCTCTAAAAACCGAGATTTTACTTGCTTTCATAAAAATATAAAAATAC
>LBNU01020261.1:239481-265438 GCA_014162995.1 Artemisia annua | reverse complement strand
CTATGACAACTTTGAATTTCAACAAACAACTCCTAGTTTTTAAACTTGATTATAACTAATTGACCACAAACAAACACAAAAACACCTAAACTACTCAGATTACACTACTAACAAATTTAAATGAAAAGAGTGGGAACAAGCTTACAACTGAGCAGCCCAAGCAAAAACCAAGAACTAAGATCCAAACCACTACCTATAGAACCTCCACAGGTTCACTAACCCAAGGCCATCCACAATTTACCCTGCTCCAGCTTGGATCACCATCACCACTGATTTTTTAAATTAATTTGTATTTTATGTATTTTTGTGGTATTTTTGATTTTTGATTCTAAACTAAATTTTAAAGTTACTAGAAGCTTTTATAAGCTTCCTGGGTGCTTAAGTTTACTAACTAAGTCCATAACAACAACAATTGCAAACATTAAACCATAATATGAAAATTGAGTGAAAATTGCACAATTCGAATTTATGAATTAAACTGGAATTTGATTGATGAAAAAGAGTTACAATACACTAAGATTACTTAATTCAACACTAAAAAACTTTAGAATACAATAATTAAAGAGTTTTCTAAAAACGAGCTAAGAAATACTAAGTTATATTATATCTTNGAGAGAATTTACAAACGAGCTACACTAGACTAAATTTTACTAACTCTAGCTGCCTCTCCTTCTTGTTCTTCTTATAGCACCCAATTAGGGTTTCTTTGACTTCTATGCACCTTCTGGATTAAATCCCATCCATTGGATTTGGTGGAAATGATCTCAATCGTTGAAAGTCACTTTTGGCGCCAAAGTCTTAAGTGGCAGTTATATCTTTCTTGGAGCAAAATGAGGATAATTAATGCATTTTGGATGTAGCTGGGGTTGGGGGAACATAGAATGGTGAAGCTTAGGTGGAAGAATGGTGGAGTGTACTGGTTGCAGGTTCAAGTGGGGAAGGAGGGAGGAGTGTTTGACTTTGGTTTGACCCTGGGAAAGATATAAAAACGGGGTGGGTTATTTAGTTAAGGGGAGTTGGGCCTGAGGTGGTACTGGGCCAAGAGATAGAAAAAGGGTTGGGTTTATTTTTGATTTGGATTTGGGTTTATGTAAACAAAAAGGGTCCGGTTGGTTTTGTAGATTTATCACAAGGACCAATTTTGTAATTCTTTCAAACTTGATGGACTGAAATGAACTTTTCCCAAAGATATCACAAGGACCAAAATTGCCAAACTTGATAAACCCAAGGACCATAAATTCTATTTTTCCATTTTTTAACATCCAAGGACCGTTTTTGCAAATTTCCCAAAGTTCAGGGACCAAAACTGCCATTTTTCCAAAAATTCATTCAAGGACTATTTTTGACAACTTAAAACATTCCAGGGACCTTGAATGATAAAACTCCACATTTTCAAATTCCAGGGACTAGTTTTGCCAAAATTAGAAAGTTGGGGGACTGAAACTGCCAATTCTGCAAACTTTGCTCGTTTTTCATTTTTTTTTAAACATTTTGCATTTAAGACACATAAAACACGATCCTTGGATATTTTCATCATTTTGATGTGATTTTGCGTGTTTTCAGATGTTTTGCGTTTCAGAATTGACCAAAAATGATGAGTGTTTGAGCACTCATCATAGACGCCTAAAATGAGTTTGTACTTTAAGTTGAGAATATGATGGGTAGCATTCCCAAGATTTAAAAAGAAGATTGCTTAAGTAATGTGTGGAAAAGATTTTGAAAGTGCCATTTAGATGGTACTTGATATAAAATTGAAATAAGTTGCCGTAATTTTGAAGTAGATAAGTGTTGGTATTATATCAAATGCGAAATTGGCCGATATATGACTTTATGTCATGTTAGTGCATTGGTGTATGCCATGGAATAGTGTTGAAGTTTGACTTATATAAAGTCAAAATAGTAAATTTTCCATATGACTAGTCGTCAATTGTGGGAAATTTCAGTAGTATTATTGTTTTAAGATTACTAAACTACATTGTTAGGTAGACAAATTTATTAAAACAATACCAATATTATCGGTGTCCACTAAGTCAATTTACTGACGGATTAGAAAAGATTACATTAACGTATAAAAGGGATTTCAAATAATGCTGTTACAAAAATAAGGTTAAATGAGACCATGTGACCTTTATAGTCTTTCACCATAGTCAATTGTTGACCCAAGTTGACACATACTAACTTTATAAATGTATATTTTTCATTCCCCGCTTTACCCAATTTTCATTTCCCGCCAATTTCACCTCTCACATTTCCCGCAAATTTTCTCTCGCTTGTCTCTCTTTTTATCAACTTGTCTCTCTTTTTACCATCACCCACACAGTCTTGTCTCTCTTTTAATCAACACCCAAACAGTCAAACCAATGGGAGATGAATTGTTATCTGCACAAAAAGAACCAAACGCAGATGAATCTAATGAGGTTTACAAACTTGGTGACATGGAAATGGAAAATCCCGATGCTAGCATAACCTCTTGGGTGATAGACTTTTCGCAAGTCAACAGTTTAAGAGCCTATGCCTCAGGCCCTATGATATACGGCATTCGAGCCGCGTTAATCCCTTCACTTCTCTCACCGACTTAATTGGAACTATTCCTGATCATTCTGACCATCTACAACACACTTTCGATGCTGACGAGTATGTTACAAAACTGAAAGTAGTGGATTACACTGAATCAAATAGGTTGGCTAGTTTCACAATTAAAACCAACAAAAATGTGTCCGGGCCAATTGGCACCGTATTGGATCAACGGATTTTTTTTAGGAGAGAGGGTAATTTGGCAGGTGTTTTGGGTGGTGATTGTGAAACGCGCATCTATCAGTTTGCCCCAACTGTCTTTGCCAGCCTTTTCGGCTATTTGCTTCATGGTGGAGAAATAATATCTATTGAGCTCTTGTTAACACAAAACAGTTCCAGAAACATTGATGAATTGAGAGGTTAAGTAACATTCTTTGTAATGGATGAATTGAGAGGTTAATTTTAGTTACTTATTATAGTTAATTTTCCTGATGTATTAGATCTCAAATATGTGGAAGTAGTTATCTTATTCTATTTTGCATAATTAGTATAGTCATGTTCTTGATATATTTAAAGCGCAATTAAATTTCTACCTATTTGGTGCTTGCGCAATACCTTTAGCTTTCAATGGACATTAAAGCTATTTTTATTGATTTTTGTTATTAAGATTGTCATTGTTAATGTAATGCTTCTCCATCTTCCATGATAGTAAAAATTCTTGCATCATCTATTTTGGTATGGTTGTCATTGTTATTTTAATCGATTTCGTTAAGGTTGTCTGTTGTCATTGTTAATGTAACGCTTCTCCATCTCAATGGGGAGTTTCATTGCCAAGGCATCACTTATTCTTCAAACGTGATTTACCCGTTTGGTGTGCCATGATGAAAACAGTAGTTCCCCTAGAACTGTTTTACACGGATATCTAAAAGGTAGGCTTCCGGTTCGTGAAGAATTAGACTAATATATTCATAGCTCTTTATATATTATTTACGCCATATTAGTGATGTATATACCCAAGTTAAACATATATCCTCCGGATCTAAGTTGCATTTGAATAACCCTTCCTATTAAACACTTATCCAATACTAGAAGGGGTCATGACCAAAGAGATAAAGAACATAAGGTATATCATACAAATGGTTATATATGGAACATTTATCACATGATTTGTTACAAAGTGTACAAGCAGTATAAGCGGCTGAAATAATATATATCGGTTGTTTTACGAGGTAACTTATTAACAAAGTAATCCATATGTAAAAACCATTTATTCATGAATGAACTATCTTCCAATTGTAAAGTGGGGACTCAAAGCACTTAATCAGGTATGAATAAAAGTTTATTGTCCAATTGTATATTAACATGAAAAGCGTGGTAGCATGTTAATTTAGTTACAAAGGTTTGCAATTTTTTAACAATAAATATGCTCCAAACATGCCTTTTAGTATCACAATACCAATTATTAGAAAATAGTAATTTTGTTCTAACGTATCATTCATACCATAATATATACTGTATAAAGGGAATAAATACTTTATACGCAAATATTGATTAATACATTGAGAATGATTTAAACCTATATCTAATTAATGTGCCTTTGGATTATATCAAACTAGTTTAGCTTGCCTTCCCTGCATGGTTGTTAGCTTGCCTTCCCGGCATGGTTGTTAGCTTGCCTTCCCCGCATGGTTTTTAGCTTGCCTTCCCGACATGGTTGTTAGCTTGCCTTTATGGCATGGATGAAAGGTTAGTGAGATTGGATCCAAGGCTAGAAAATATAGGAAGTAAAGTAAGTATGATTGTTGTGTCGGAAGTACGTGAGTAGGATAATTTATAATCTCCTTATTTAAATGGATTAGGACGCCTCTTCATGTAAATAAAGAAATTGTAAATCGCCAAACCATAAGTTTATAATTCCTTACTTGCATAGATTGTGACGCCTTTTATGTAAATAAAAAATTATAAATGAGTAGGCTTATGTATAGCCGATATGACATGAGTACGGGTAGAGAGATGAGAAAGTGAAAACTAAAACAAGTTAGCCGTCATAAGAAGAGGCTATACATGAATAAAAATTTATTTTGGCGTTAAGGTAATGTGTGAAACCATAATATAGACGCCTAAAATGAGTTTGTACTTTAAGTTGAGAAGATGATGGGTAGCATTCCCAATATTTGAAAAAAAGATTGCTTAAGTAATGCGTGGAAAAGATTTTGAAAGTGCCATTTAGATGGTACTTGATATAAAATTGAAATAATTTACCGTAATTTTGAAGTAGATAAGTGTTGGTATTATATCAAATGCGAAATTGGCCGATATATGACTTTATGTCATGTTAGTGCATTGGCGTATGACATGGAATAGTGTTGAAGTTTGACTTATATAAAGCCAAAATTGTAAATTTTCCATATGACTAGTCGTCAATTGTGGGAAATTTCAGTAGTATTATGGTTTTAAAATTACTAAACTACATTGTTAGATAGACAAATTTATTAAAAGAATACCCAATATTATCGGTGTCCACTAAGTCAATTTAATGACGGATTAGAAAAGATTACATTAACGTATAAAATGGATTTCAAATAATGCTGTTACAAAAATAAGGTTAAATGAGACCATGTAACTTTATGGTCTTTCATCATAGTCAATTGTTGACCCAAGTTGACACATACTAACTTTATAAATGTGTATTTTTCATTCCCCGCTTTACCCAATTTTCATTTACCGCCAATTTCACCTCTCACATTTCTCGCAAATTTTCTCTCGCTTGTCTCTCTTTTTATCAACTTGTCTTTCTACAACTTGTCTCTCTTTTTACCAACACCCACACAGTCTTGTCTCTCTTTTTATCAACACCCAAACAGTCAAACTAATGGGAGATGAAGTGTTATCTGCACAAAAAGAACCAAACGCAGATGAATCTAACGAGGTTTACAAACTTGGTGACAGGGAAATGGAAAATCCCGATGCTAACATAACCTCTTGGGTGATAGACTTTTCGCAAGTCAACAGTTTAAGAGCCTATGCCTCAGGCCCTATTGTATACGGCATTCGAGCCGTGTTAATCCCTTCACTTCTCTCACCGACTTAATTGGAACTATTCCTGATCATTCTGACCATCTACAACACAATTTCGATGCTGACGAGTATGTTACAGAACTGAAAGTAGTGGAGTACACCAAATCAAATAGGTTGGCTAGTTTCACAATTAAAACCAACAAAAATATGTTCGGGCCAATTGGCACCGTATTTGATCAACGGATGTTTTTTAGGAGAGAGGGTAATTTGGCAGGTGTTTTGGGTGGTGATTGTGAAACGCGCATCTATCAGTTTGCCCCAACTGTCTTTGCCAGTGATTCGTGTCAAATCAATATAGTATTTAGTATAAGTATTCTCCAAGGAAATCCGAAGGAAATACAGATAACCCGATGTCGTATAGTCCGTGTGAAGGGTGTGAATGGAAAATCGATTATCGGATCTCAAAACGCGTAGTGAAAAGGGGCAAAAGTGATAATGATGAGAATGAAGAGATTTTAACACTAAAATATGAAATAATGATTAGAAACAAGTAAACACTCAAATAGAACAAACAAATAAATCACACAAATCCTAAAACGCAAACTAAAGTTAAAAACGTACGTACTAAAATTCTAAAACGTACCTAAATAGTGGAAACCTAAAATAAAAGTCCTAAAATTATAATAAAGATTTTCCTAAGCTAAAAATGAGAAAAGAAAATTATAGAAAAAAGAAAATTTATTTTTAGACTTTTATTTATTTATTATGATTTAAAAACACTTTAAAAGAAATTAAATGATTAAAAATATTAAACTATTTCTAAAAATTACGAAATTTTTATAACAAATGTTTTAATCTAATATTAATTTAAGAAAAATAATTTTAGAAAAAACTATATTGAAAAAAATTAATAAAAAGAACTAAACAGATTTATAACTAATTATAAAAGAAAAAGAAAAGGAAGTATAAGAGAAAAAAGGAGGGAAGGTTTAACGAAAGAAGTCCCAAGGGCAGTTGGTGTGTGGTGTGTGTGGTGAGTTGGGTGGCCAGAGATCAAATCCCAGCAGTGGCGTTTTTTCAAAACTATTTTTTTTACTTTTTTTTACAAAATGATTAAACACTAAACAAAAGTTAACTTTAATGAAAATATTTTTGAAATTAAGCTTTTAAAAAGCTCAGAGAAACTTATTTCATCAACAGTGAACCACACATCTTAAAATGAGATTAAAGCAAACTTAAAGCTATGAAATCAAAAGTTGCAGCTAATCCTAATGTTGCACAAGCTTATAGTGGCTTAACAGTGATCTAACAAACTTAGTTCTACAGCAAATAAAACCAACCACAAGCTGGAAAAAAAACACAAGCTAAATCAAACAAGCTCAGTGAAAACTGAGTATTATTTAGCAAAAGTAGGCTCAGAGAGCAACTTAGTGGAACAACATATGCTACTACAAAAAGCTACTTAAACCAAACAAAGAACAGATTCAATTAGTCAATGCTATGAGCTTCTCAAATCGTCAAAGTTCAAGCAAATAGAACCAGTTTATGAGCAAATAAGAGCATGGCAAGATGAGCTTAAGGACATAACACCCCTGTGCAAGGCAGCTATTAGGTGACTTTGAGATCAAATCCAGATGAACATATGATTATGAAAAGTGAAATTTCTTCTTAACCTTAATACACAAGCTACCGGTGATCACAAATCAACTTTTAAAATTAATTATCAATCAGAATTAAAGCCTACAGTTGATCTAGAAGTTTGTCTAAAAAACTGCTATGAGAATTATTTTTGACTTTTTATAATGAACACTACTTTGACTAAACTGACTTTTGATTAATCATAAATGACTAATTATGTTATACTAAACCAAGATGCAACTAAATAAAGCTAGTTTAACTACTTTTAATCTATAATGAATGATTTTAGCTACTGAAATTCTAACAGATGCATAGAAATGAGATGAACAAATGATTTAGACTTTTATAAAAGTGAGTTCTGAATTTTATGCTTCTAATATCCTATGTGAGCCTATTGTGATATGTCTATGCAAATTTAATCCTCTGAAACACACTTAAACAACATTAACTAATCTGTTCCAAACACCCCTATAATATTTGTATTGAACTATTTAAGAAGCAATTGAGTGAAATAATCCACTAAACCACCAATTACACTTATAATATGATCACATATGCAGGAAGAACTCAGAAACTCAGATCTCAACTGACAAACAATAACAAATCTCAATCAATGCAGAATGAACAGTTAATAAAGCTATAATATGTAATATAATGCACACAACTATTATATAATAAGATCTACTTGTAAATAGCTATATTATAACTAAGCTACACTAATGAAACAGTAAACAATCAATCGACTCAGATCTAACTGAATAAACTAACAGATGCAATATTAGGCTTTAAAATGTAAAAGAAGAACTCACAAGAATGGCCTCAGCTAAATAGAGGCAATACTTCAGTAAAGCCTATCTTTAGATAGGCCAACTGCTTCCCTTTCTCAGTTTGGACTACCAATTTAATCCTCAGATCATTACCTTCATCACTACAGTTAACTAATGTTGACTTTTTTGTAAAATTGAGTATCAAACAGTAAGATCTAATGAGAAAATCTCACTAAGCTATAATAAGCTTATATGAGCTTATAAAAACAGAACTAAGATATTGGAAACTTTAATGAAAATATTTTTTTATTTTTGATGATTTTTCTGATTTTTTTTATTTTCTTTTTATTTGAGATAAACAATGATTAAAAACTAATGATTATAAAGAGCTTAAAAGGAATTTAAAAAGCTAAATTAACAGGAAACAAGTATATTGAACTAGTTTTAAGCTAAAGAGATTCAAATTATAGAAGAGAAAAGCTAAATTTCATTGATATAAAACTGATTACACTTAGGAAAGATTGAGATTACAACTGAAAACACAAATTGACAGCATAACAGTATCAAAAACCTACACACTATTACATGAAATGAGGGGGGTATTTATAGGGGATGAGATGAGGTCCTTGTAGCTGTGGAAGTATCTGGATTGTGCTTTCTCATATTTAATATCAACCTTTGATCCCTGCTTCAATAGTAAGCATTAATTTTGGCCCTTGGATCATGTGCATATGATTGGTGAATCCGGTGTGTCTGCTCTTATTGGTCCACGTGTCATTCCCTATGTCAGATGTCAGCTTCGAGCTTCTAGAACATCTAATGATTAGTTAATTGACTTGAAGTTGAGTAATTTTGATGTATGGTGAATTAGGTTTCGTGGAACAGTAAATGTTCCTGGGTTTGGTAAAAATTGGGGGGGGGGCGAGAAGTTTGGTTTTTATTATTTAATAAACCGGGTTTATTAAAGGGGAGTGGGTACCGGGTTCATTAGCAGGCCGGGTTATAAGGTTTTGGGTGTGGGCTTAGTAAGGATATTGGGCTTAGGTGGGTTAAAGGGTTGTTTTGGTTTTATTATTAAGGGCTGGTTGTGGTTTGTTTAAGGATTTAGGATTTGTATTTTAGTAAAATGACAAGGACCTAAAATGTATAAACTGAAAATTATAGGGACCAAATCTGTCATTTTTCCAAAGTGTGATCCAAGGGCCTTTCTTGTCAACTTTCTGATTCATAAGGGACCTTTGTTGTCATTTCTTCTAAAATATCTTCAAGGGCCAAATTTGACAAGTGCTGAAAGTAGAGGGATCAAAGTGGCCAATTCTTCAAACTTTGCTCTGAGGACTATTCCTTGCAAACTTTAATTCTTCAAGATTGATTTTGAAACTCTAAGCTTTTCCTAACATTTGACTTCCCCGGCTTCGGCTTTTGACACTTTCCATTCTCGTGCTCGTTTTTGTCGGTTTTCTTTGATTTTTGTTCATTTTTGAAATATCCGTACCTGCACGATCACAAACACAAAACACAAGATATTTGGCATATTTGGTTAGTTTTTGGTTGTTTTGGGTCTAAAATTGGTCAAATAAAGGTGTGTGTTTTAACACATACCAAAATCCCCCAGACTAAGGTATTGTTGTGTCTTCACGCAATGTGATCAACTCACGCGTTTGAGATAAATAATTTCATATCCCTTTTTACTAACTTTGGAAATTAGCAAAACGTTCAAAAGAGATTACGAAATCATTTATTCCCGAAAATGCCTCGTTATTCCGATTTATTAATAATACTAACTCTTCACTACTATTATTTTTGTATTTTTCCTTTATTCTTTTTGTGACGGTATGCCGACTTTCATTATTTTGCAATAACGTTTAGGGTCATTGAGTAAGAACACGACTCATGGAGAAGTGACCATACGGATAAAATTCATCGTCCCTGTTTTTCACAAGTCCCCAATCTAAGCGTAAAAACGAAATCATTGTTTAAATACAAGTTAGATGCCAACACTACCCATGGAAGTTACTTGTGTGATTACCTCTTGCTCCCATTTTCCTATTTTATGGTATACATTTATTTTATTTTTGTTGAGAAATGAATTTCTTCATTTTTCTCTTTTCGATAAATTTTTAAGCAGATAAAGATACCAAGTTTAGACGCTAAGTAGTTTTCGATCTTCTCTCGAGAATCATTGTCGTAAAAATGAGGTCCACATCAAAGTTATTTATTATATTTTTGACTTTTCCAATTACCATTTTTCATTCATCATTCAATTTTTTTTTAATTTTTTTTGCACTTATACTTTTCATTTACGATCTTTAAACTACGGAGCTTCACGGGGTAATTCCAAGACCTTAGACCTACTCGGAGTAAAGGATCCAAGGGCCGTTACGATGGAGAATTCCAAGACTCTAGACGTTCCTGAAATGAGGATCCAAGGTGGTTAGACTAAGACCTCACACATTCCCGAAAAGAGGTCCAAGGGCTGGCGCAAGAGCGTAGCCAAGACCTAAAACCTTTTGGAATAAAGGATCCAAGGGCCCGATCTCGAACCGTAGCTCATACTTAATTATATTGAACTTATTTATTACGTGACTTTGATGTGTACCCAATTTTTAAAACAAGGATTCTCTTAAGAAGATAAAAAACTAAATTTCGTCAAAACCTAACATCTTTAATTATTCTTTACATATATATGGGGTGAAACAATTTTGTGGGAGCAAAAAGCCACAAGTACCTTCGATGAGCTCTAAAGAGAACCAACTACTCCACGTTTAGCATCTAACTTCTAAATAAACTCTATCATTTCTCGTTCTTCGCAAATTTAAAATCTCAAATAATGAGATCCGCGAATGCTTAGCCTATAATCGAATATTATGATTATATTGGTTAAGGGAACAAGCTAGGGCTCAACATGCCCGGATCAAGTCAAAATTTTTATTCTTGCTCTCACCAGCAGAAAGTCAAACATGGTGTCAAAACTTATTATATTTTTGTAATTTTTTCAAAATTTTTCTCATTTTTTTTTCTTCTAAATTTGTCAAATTTTTTGGAAAAACGGGGTTGCGTGAGTACTCGGCAAAATTCAAGGTAAAACTCGAATCGAAAGATTCACCTCCCCCAGACAAAAGTGAAACATTGTCCTCAATGTTTCAAAGGTAAGGGTAACCTATGTAAATCTAAGGCCGTTTATTAGGTATGCCAAATAGATAAACGTTAATCGAAACGATTAGGATATGAGAGATGTATCGAAAAATGAAGCTCGAGTGGAGAAAGCACAACACGACGAGCACGAGAGTCTTCATTTTCGGGCTGTCTGGACATAAAACACAAGCACAAAACACAAAACACGAGAAATGGAAGAGGTCGCTCCTCCTCACGTCACTTAAAATAAAGAAAATAGAAATAAAGATAGGATAAGCATCGGTTGCCTCCCACGAAGCGCTTTCTTTTTGTTTACCGAGTCAAGTAGCTTGACTCGATCCCCGAATTCAGTCGTCCTTGGGGAAAGTTTGGAGATCCGGGACAACCATGGGTGGTATGTTCCCTCCGAAGTAATGTTTGAGACGATGACCGTTCACCTTAAAATTGGGACCATCGGGTTGAGCTAACTCGACGATGCCATAGGGGAACACTTGTTTAACGGTAAACGGTCCTGACCAACGAGTTTTGAGTTTGCCCGAGAAAATCTTCAATCGAGAATTGAAAAGAAGGACTTGATCACCGACGTTGAAAACACGGTCTTTGATCTTAGCATCATGAATCCTCTTGGTTTTCTCTTTGTAGATCAAAGAATTCTTGTAGGCTTGATCCCTAAGTTCATTTAATTCATTCAATTGAACTTTTCGGTGATCACCCGTGGTTTTTAGGTCAAAATTAGCATGTTTTAAGGCCCAGTAGGCCTTGTGCTCTAATTCAATGGGCAAGTGACAAGCCTTTCCATACACCAACTTGTAATGAGTACACCCGATGGGGGTTTTGTAAGCGGTGCAGAAGGCCCATAAAGCATCATCTAATTTATCGGCCTATGAGGCACGATTTTCACCTACGGTCCTCTCTAAGATACGTTTCAAGCCACGATTGGAAACCTCAACTTGACCGCTCGTTTGCGGGTGATACGCTGTAGAAATACGATGAGTAACTCCGTACTTAAGGCATAACTTTAGCGAATTGATCGTTACGAAAATGAGTACCACGATCACTGATAATAGCACGAGGAGTACCAAATCGGGCAAATAGACTCTTCAAAAACTTAACAACAACTCGGGCGTCATTGGTGGGAACGCCTTTGCTTCAACCTATTTAGACAAGTAATCGACGGCTACGAAAATATATTTATTCCCTCGAGAAGACGGGAATGGTCTCATAAAGTCAATACCCCAAACGTTAAAGATTTCACATACTTGAATCGCATTCTGAGGCATCTCATCCTTTTGTGAAATTTTTCCTTGACGTTGGCAAGAGTCACATGACTTCACCAAGTCTTGTGCATCACGGTATATCGTCGGCCAATAGAAGCCGGAATCAAAAACTTTCTTGGCGGTGTAATTGGCACCATGATGTCCCCCCGTGGGTCCATTGTGGCATGCCTTAAGTATGTCCTCGGCTTCCTTGCCGTGAACGCACCGCCGAATAACTTGGTCTGCACATATCTTAAACAAGTAGGGGTCGTCCCAGAAATAATGCTTAACTTCCTTAAAGAATTTGTTCTTTTGTTGGGACAACATCCCTTTCCGAATGAAATTCCCCGCATGGTAATTCGCAAAGTCGGCGAACCATGGGGTACTTGGGTCATGAGATAAACTCCTAAATGTCTCGAGAGGAAATGTCTCGGTGATTTCCTTATTCTCGAAATCACTTTGATGGGGATTTTCAAGTCTAGAAAGATGGTCGGTGGCTAGGTTCTCCGCTCCTTTCTTGTCATGAATCTCGACATTGAATTCTTGAAGAAGGAGGACCCACTGCATTAATCTTGGTTTAGCATCTTGTTTAGTCATAAGGTATTTCAGGGCCGAGTGATCCGTATACACTATGCACTTTTTCAAGAGGAGATAAGGTCGAAACTTTTCATAGGCATAAACGACGGCTAACATTTCTTTCTCAGTAGTCGTGTAATGATATTGAGCGTTGGTCATAGTCATACTTGCATAGTGTATCGGTTGGAAGTATTTGGTCTTACGTTGCCCCAAGACTGCCCCGATAGCATAATCGCTAGCATCGCACAAAAGCTCAAAAGGCAAGTCCCAATCGGGGGCAACTAATATCGGAGCTTCCGTCAATTTCTTCTTTAGTATATCAAACGCTTCAACACACTCATTAGAGAAGAAGAACGAAGCATCTTTTTCAAGCAAATGGGTCAGGTTCGGGCAATCTTAGAAAAGTCTTGTATGAAACGTCGATAAAAACCAGCATGACCTAGAAAACTACGAATTCCTCGAACGGTGGTGGGATGAGGTAGCTTTGCGATCACATCGACTTTAGCTCTATCGACCTTAATCCCGGCTTTGGAAATCTTATGGCCGAGGACAATGCCCTCCTTAACCATGAAATGACATTTCTCCCAAGTGAGAACCAAATTAGTGTCTTCACACCGTTTTAGCATTTTCTCCAAATGGGAAAGGCAAGCGGTAAAAGAATTTCCATAGACCGAGAAATCATCCATGAATACTTCCATAGTCTTCTTGATCATATCTTGGAAAATGGCCGTCATACACCTTTGGAACGTGCCTGAAGCATTACATAAGCCAAAGGGCATACGTCGATAAGCAAATGTCCCATAAGGGCAAGTAAAAGTGGTCTTTTCTTGATCCTGAGGATCGATCGGAATCTGAAAGTAACCGGAAAAACCATCAAGAAAGCTGATGAGGCGAAAAGTGTTACGCTTTTAGGGGGTCATTTAATCCCTAAATCGATATTTTATGATCAAATATTGCCTTGAATAGTTCCTTTTGTCATTTTAGGTACTTTCAGGAGGAATTCTCAAAAACATTGCATTTTTGACGTTTTTGGAGCATAAAAGTGAAGAAAACGACAAAGTCTCAAATCAAGCTGGAATTCCTACCTGACAGCATCAGGAGTGGATTCAGACTCTACTAGACGACCAAGGAAGGACTCAACACTTTTACACCTGACGGCGTCAGGTGTTAAGAAATGTAGGCCGTCAGGTGTTAAGCTAAAGACAGACGGCCCAGAAGGTTTAAAGAGTCACCGCGTCAGAAGTAGATCTAGGTGATCCGAGAACCCTAGACACGGCGAGTTGACGGCGTCAGAACCTATAACCGGACGCCGTCATAGTGTAAAATCTATATATACTTTTCCAATTTTCATTCATTAAGTGTGTAACTTTTGGGAGAACTTTAGGGATAAACCCTAGCTCGTATTCTCAGCCTTTTTCAAGGGGTTTTCAGCTTTGTTTCATCTATGATTAATTAAAGATAAGTATTCCATCAAATCATTCAATATGTCTATGTGTTGCATGATTATATCTTATGCGTGTCTTTTAATTAACATGCTAGGCTAGGTTGCTCTTGTGTTTGCTTAGATCTAATGAAACCTAGCTATTGATTACTTGTTGTTGGTTTGTTATTAATTGTTGTGGGTGGGTGATGTCGATGTTAGGCTTAAGAAAACTGGCTAACTTCCAATTGGTAACTTGCTTGAACGTCTTAAGAAACATGAATCGGATGTGTACTACGATTATATGGTTGTATTTAATGCATATGTAATTACTAGTGATTTCATAGTTTGGATACTAAACGTGTCTCTATAGAATGAAGTTTGCATTTATAGAGTTAGGGAAGATCGTACACGGCCCTACGAATGGTTTAAAGGAATACAACCCGTCATCCACACAATTGTAACAAACCAATTAACCGGTAAAAGATAGCTAGGGAGTAGTGAAATCTAAGTAAACACACTTTTCTCCATATAAGTTTCACAACCTTTTATTTTCTTGTTATTTTATTTTATTTGCAATTGTAGTTAATTGGGTTAGTTGATTAGCAACTAATTCCGCCCACTCTTCCAAATACCCGAGATTTTACTTGCTTTCATAAAATATAAAAATACAAAAAGAATCATCCCTCACCCTTAGACCTAATTAGAGTAGTTTTCAATCCTAACGACACTATTCCCCGAGAGAACGATCAATCCCCCGATACTTGCCACTTCACTATACTACATCGGTCAGGTACACCGCCTGGTAGGGATTGCAAGCTTCTCAAGATCCCTTGAGAAGTAAAACATACTGCGAAGATTGCGAAACCCACGCATCAATTTTTTGGCGCCGCTGCCGGGGAATAGTTATTGCTTAGGTTGAAATTTTATTTTTATTAGGTGTACTCACTAGATTCCTTTCTAGTGAGATTTTTATTTTTATTTTTCTAGGTTTTCTTTAGTCTATCTTTTTCTTTGTGCATTTGTTCGTAAAAAGTGTGTCATTATGGATATTGAGAGTCGACGTTTGGAAATTAAACAAAGGCTTTTGCAATGCAACCGAATGGAAAGGGAAATTAAGGCATTTAATGAGCTTAACGAGTTAATTAAAAGGGAAACAAAACCAGAAACAAACCATTGTGGAAACGACACCCTCCTTAGCAATAATCACACAATGGAGTCTAGGGATGACTTAGGTATAGCTCAAAACTACTCACCAACTCTGGATCCACACTTAGGTGAGATAGTTTTGGGAAAACCCTTCATCAATACGTCCAATATGATTTATGATAAGGATGAAGGCATTGTTACATTTTCCAATGAGGCCGGATGTGTTAATTAGTACATGATGCCCTATAAGTTCGAAAAGTTCAAGGGTATTGAAGACTTAGATGTTGACAATATCCCAACATTCGAGGTTAGTAATGGTAACCAAAGAAAGACTAAAATTAGGTATTCAGGGTGTTTGGCTTTAGGCCCAGAATACAAGAGGGATGAGAGAGTGATTAGAAACTTCAAAACCGCATTCCTATTGCGGAATAAGAAAACGTAAGGACGTGACTTTGAGTCTAGCTACAAGACTCGTTAATAAAGAAAAGCGCTTCTTGGGAGGCAACCCAAGCTTTATTTGTTTTGTTTGATTGTTTGTTTGATTTTATTTGTTTCCGTATGTATGTTTTATTTTTATTGCTAACAATTCATGTTTCAAATTACATTGTGAAAATGTTTTATTTTGTTTTTAACGTCGTCTTAACTACATATGAAGGTATTTTGCAAAAGATAAGTGTAAGGGAAATCTAAATTGGTTTAAAAGAACGAATTGAACATGAATCGTAGCAATATAAAATGAACATACATATTAGTATTTGTTTGAATCAAATGCTTGTATCGAGTCATAATAAAATTTTGCAGGATTCCAGAAATTAAGGTATTTGTTTTTCCAGAAATTTTCTGGAAACTAAACATAAAAATTCTGTCAGATCAGTTCTGACGGCGTCAGGCTTTACAACCTGACGGCGTCAGGTACTAATTCCAGAAAAGTTTTTTAAAATTTAGTTTTTCTGCCGAGATCATGAAATTTACTACATCTTTAACTCCAGGAATCTGCAAACTTTCATTCCACAAGCATTATATCCTTATATAGCTTTTACCATCGATTTTATGCAAGGTTTGCCTAGATTGTTTTCTCAAGTTTAACAGGTTACATTGGACAAGAAGATGAACATGACATTTAGTTCATGACATCAAGTTTTTGGTGTCGCTTTAATCTTGAAGATATCACATCATCTTGGAAGAAGATCTAACCATGTTACCACATGATCCACATCAAATGAATCAGGGGAGTATTTGTTTCATTCTTTCATTTTCTTTACTTCTACATCTTTTATGTGAATATTGGGGACAATGTTCGGTTTACGTGTAAGGGGGGGGGGGGGTAAATGAAGACACCTTAGAAAATGCAATTACGCCTGATTTTTATTTGTTTAATGGTAGATGTGTAATAAAACCAAGAGAAATATTTGTTAGGGAAATTTAGCACCAAATTTAAAATTTTTTACAACTTATAGGAGTGAAACTTTAGGCATAATAAGCATCTCATAGATAGGGAATTTTATTACTAGCCCAAAAACCGTACCACTCAAAAATTTTATGAATAAGGTAGTGACCATCCGAGTGTTAGATTAATTGACTAACGCGCTAGCGATCTAATGTATGACTTGGTGACCATCCGTTATGCAAATAACGCGCCAGCGATCCAAGAAGTGCACTAGTGACCATCCGTTAGTTGAAGCGTCAAGGACTCGCGCTAGCGATCTACTAAGTTTATTTAGTATGCTTGTTTGTGTACCGGTAGTATTTAGATTCTAGAACTTGCGTTAGTGACCATCCTAAATCCGCTAGTGAAACTACATTCGTGTAGTTAGATTTATGTTGGGAATTGCAGATTTGAAGATTACAAAACCTACAAGCAAGAATGAAGAAAGAAGAAACAATAGGGACTTAATATTAAATAGTTAGCTAGCTTGATTAGTAAGCTAGGTTTTTATGTAAACCCTAGCCTTTCTATTATATAAAGGGAGGCAGGGCGTTAGTTTTAATCATCCATTCAATAGAAAACTCTTTCAATGAGAGTCTAGACACACGATTATAGCGTGTGTATATTAGTAGTAGTAGTAGTTTATTTTACTTTCAATAAAGAAAACCTTGAAGTAATATTGATGTTATTCTTGTTCTTATTCCGCTGTGCAATCAATGTTACTAATCCTAGATGGGGCTTAAACGATCTTTCACAATTGGTATCAGAGCGGGTGGCTCTCGAATATCTAGGGATCTACAAGGTTTTCATTGTTGCAGAGTAGCAGATTTGAAAAGGTTTGGAATTGGGTATCGATCTGGTTGTTATGTTTGTGTCGATTTGATGTAAGCAGCTCAGCAAAGAAGCAGTTTTTATCGATCTAGTTGTTATTTTGCTAATCAGTTTTTCTCATATGAATCAAAAGTGATTGATCCGGTTCTTGGCAATTAAAGAGATCATCACATGATAAGGACGGTGCAAATAATTAATAAGGTAACGATCTTAAATTCATGATTCGTTTTTGTGGGAACTGATTTGTCTTATTGCGTATTTTATTCAAGATTCATTAATGGACTTCAAGAGAAATCAAAGGTGATTGGTTGCTGCTGTATCATTAGTTGATCATATTATTTATTAATGATGGTTACATCACATGGGTCGTGTATTTGTCATCTTCCGCATGCTTGTTTATTGGTGAATTCATTGCTTAAACATTGTACTGCATTTATTTGATGACTATTGTTGGCCATACTCGCTTATTATTATAATCAATTAAGTGGGTCAAGTATCAAAGAATTGTCGCATGTGTGGGGATGGTGGATCTGTCGTTTTCTTCGAAAAAGGCAAGCTAGTGGGTCAGTTTTGTTGCTGAAATATTATTCGATTGGTTGTTATTGAGATTTGTCATCTTTTTAGATCAATTTGTTTCTTTATTCACGTGGTGATAATAAGGTAACAAATAAGGTTGATTTATTTAATGGTCATTAAGGGTTTCGTAGTGCATCACGTGGGACAACAAGATCACGTGGGATTGATATTAACTGATGCAGCTGACGTGGGCTTCTTTTACGGCTACTTATGTTCATGTTTCGGTTTGTATTGTGGGACTGATGGTGACTTATTGCTACTGTTGATTTATTGTTTTCTGTGTGATAATTGAAGGAAAGGCAACATGAATCACGTGGGGTCTCAAGATAGTGATTGGTCAATAATTCATTATATGGTTTGTACTGGTTTGTACTGGTATGATATTTTATATACTGATGCTGCTGATTCATTTTTGTTCCTACTGCTCATTCCTGCTGCTACGTTTATCTTGTTTCTGCTGATGATTTTTGGTTCCTCTTGGTGGTTTCTACTGATGGTTCTTGCTGACTTCTTTATGGTTCCTGCTGACTTGTTGTATAATTTTTCTTTTGGCCGGTTTTGGTTCCTACTAGTAATGTGAGATTACTAATGGTTAGAGAGGACGGAGTTATCAACCATGATCATTTTTGCTGAGAAGATTATTGGTTTATCACTTGTTTGATGTTGCAGTTGATTTTCACAGGTTTTGTGTTCTTATCATATCTTAAAAGGTGAGAGGGGCTTTTTAAGATAACTTGCTTGGTTTGTATGGTGACTAAGACTTGACAACTCTAGTGAAGGGGTATGATTTTTTTCCTTGTGCTTAATGCGTACATTTGCTATCACTTGAAGGAGTTACGTTATTGTGCTCAGTGTCTCATTGGTTAAGTCAATGAGGAGTTTGTCAAGAGGCTTTCACTACTCATATTTTATGAGTTCGACGTCACGTGGATAGTGCAAGACATAAGATGCAAGTTTGGGAGATTCCACTTCTTCATCAAATCAGTTATATTTGATTTTTTTCATCAGTGATCACTCCAGAGAGCCTTATACTTTGTGCTGATATGTTTATATGTTTCTGCTGATCGATACTGCTGATACTCAGATTCATTGCTGCTGCTCATTACTGCTGTTTGTGTTATTAGTTAAAAAAGAAAAAAAAATATTATCATTATTATTTATTATTCGTTGGTTCCTGAGATGGTTAGTCTATTCTTAAGAGGAAGCTTGTTAACCATCTACATGCATCACTTGAGGGGAAGCGTTTACGAGTTGCACAAGACCCCTATTAGAAGATTACAAAAAGGGGAAGATTACGAGTTGTACAGAACTTTTCCATCATATAGGAAAAGACATGTTGCAAGACCATTCCCTAGACCTATTTCTCCTTATTATCAGAATGGTTATTGGCCTAGTTATTATCAACCTATGTATATGGGTTGGGGGCACCATGGGATACTGCTGTTAAGCCCTCAGCAGGTTGTTCTTGGACTAACAGGGGATCTACTTATCAAAGAAGATCCAAGAACAATGGTGGATCTTATACATCTACATGGCCTACTANTTATAAAGTAATGATTATGATTAACATCATTGTATATAGTGTTGTGTTTGGGAATATCATCCTGGGTTGTTAGTTGTGGTCCTTGCTAATTTCTTCCTTGGCTTCCATATAGTACCTCGCTCATAGCCCACAAATTTTGTTGTCATTTCACTATAATCACTGCTGCTCATAAGTCCTAACACGGAGTATATTCTCATTCAGGGGCGGAGCTAGTAGGGTGACTAGCAGGTGCTGAGCCACCCCTAATCAACGCACTTTATTCTTTAGTTATATAGCCCATAAGCTAGTTTCTAAATAATATTTGTAGCAAGCCCCCATTATTCCTAATGAAATTTTGAATAACTTAACCAATCAGACACAAGTACAAAATCAAAATAAATTTACTTGTCAAATTATGTCGAATTATTCTTTCTAAGTTAGCTTAGATCCTAATTATTGTAGTGGTAAATTGAATCATGGGTTAAAAGAACTACAAATTCATATTTCGAGGGTTATTTTTATTGCTATAATTTATACGTTAATTCCGGCCCCCTTAACTTCAAATCCTGGCTCCGCCCCTGTTCATATTGAAAACTGATCGACTGCAACATATCACTCGGTATACCAGTATCTATAGATTATGATGAGTAAAATACCGTACTGTAAATTGATGAGACATTCGTAACATCAATGCATAAATATAAGATATTAAATATTCTATTGAATGGAAAAAAAACAAACGTAATAGCATCTGCGATGGTGAAGCTTTATATAATATAAAGATTCATGCTTTGCCCTTGTGAGGTATATGGAGTATGAAACATATATATCATTCATTCTCATATTTGAAAGATTTGCATCTTAAATAAACACATGACTGGAATGAAAATTCATTCCCTCATTCCCATTTTGGGATACCAAACGTACCCTTAACCTTTTCATACCACATGTACAAGAAACAAATGATCACTATAGTTAAAATGAAAGATAAAGATTTATATAAGTTTTAGACCTTTTGATGAACTACCATAGTGAATGGCCTAAACACAATTGAATACAGTCAAGTAATAAATTATGGAATAATAAATTATTAGCCGAATTTTCTTCTATTATCACATATTTACTATTTAGCTGGCCTTTGATCGCGACCCACTTGTAGTCATTTTCCCTTCATTTAAAGTTCAAGCACATTTAATTAGCCTCGATAACTCGATAAGAATTCGCTATCTTTTACCTATCATACACACATTTCAAAATTTCTCACTTTTGTTTATAAATCTAGTAAGTTCAGTATATATTTACAAGGGAGTACCATTTTGAACTTTTTTTTTTCAAGTAGACGACTATATGCAGTAAGTACTTACATATCGATCGTCAAATACGGTTCCAAATTAACTTCATTTTCATGTCACAATAAACCATTTTCCCCAACTCACATTTATTAGACTTCAACTAACTAAATAATGGACCTACATCCATGCACCCTCGAAACTTTGTATAAAATGCCACATCGAACCACCATATTTCTTCGTCTTAACCGCAAAAATATGGCTAAATATTCACCATCCTTCACCATCACAACGACCCTTCTGCCAGTATTCGTAGTTGTATCATTGCTACTACTTGTAGTGGTGCCAAAAGCTCATGGGGCTCGGGCATTTTTCGTGTTCGGTGACTCGTTGGTAGATAATGGCAACAACAATTACCTTCTAACGAGTGCTAGGGCCGATTCTCCACCGTATGGCATTGATTTCCCCACCCATCGTCCGACAGGGCGGTTCTCCAACGGGCTTAACATCCCCGACCTTATTAGTAAGTTATTTAACAATTTGTGAATTGTCACATTATGTTATCGACCTATATATATAGACTAGTAGTTGGCCGGTGGTAAATCATTCGATACGTTATTTAGATTGTAATGCTTGAAAGTTACAGGCTAACCACGTAGACTTAGACATGCTATATATTAGCCCGTAACTTTCATCAAAGAGTGTGAGCTCTTTTTCTTTTAGTTATTTGTCACATAAAAGAACAAATTTTCTAGTTCTGCTACTTCCTCTTTTCCTAGTGCATGGTTGGTCTAAGTTTTAAGTAATATAACGACGTACAACTTTTGTTTTCACAGGTCAACAGCTCGGGGCAGAACCTACATTGCCGTACTTGAGTCCGGAGTTGAACGGAAACAAGCTACTAGTTGGAGCTAACTTTGCTTCTGCCGGGATTGGTATACTTAATGACACGGGAATTCAGTTTGTAAGTTTTGTGCATTATTGGTTATGTTGTACCATTTTATGTTGCATTATAAGGGGTTTTAATTTAAGCCCTTAAAGGACCTGTCTATTGCATTTCATTAGAATTAGTAAAGTGTAATGCATGTAATAAATACCCGTAAATAACATGCGTCCAAAGCACATAACTTTAACATAACTTTCCCCCTGAATAATGTTTCTTCCGTGACTTGTATCAATGTCTCGTGAATTTGTGAATTGTAAGGTCACAATTAAGTTTGTACTATTTTCATGAAATAAGTTAGGTTTTCTTAAAGGTGTTCATGAAGGACACATACTAAATGACACGTTTTCTTGTTATTTGAAAAATAGTAAATTAATATGAAACCCATTTGGCACAAAATCAATGGAGCTCAAAATATTAGTAACACATAAGTTACTTGCTCCCAATAATTGAATGTCACCGATCGATTATGACATTACCTCATAATTAAGTTCCAATTTAAGCATATTAATTTTACATCAAAGAGGAAAGAGCAATTATACGTAAGCTTTTAATGCATGACATTATAATTGATGTCCTAATTCTTTTGGGTAGGCGAGCATCATTAGGATATCTCAACAACTACAAAATTTTCAAACCTACCAAGCTCGAGTAAGCGCGCTGATTGGACCAGATCAGACTCAACGCCTAGTGAATCAAGCTCTTGTTCTCATCACACTTGGAGGCAACGATTATGTTAACAACTATTTCTTGACACCAATTACCGTAAGAAGGCTTCAATACACCATCCCTCAGTTTACCAAGTTTATTCTTGCAGAGTACCGCAAGATATTAATGGTAAATCTTCCACTAATATATGCCTTTTTAATTAATTATATGATTATTAGTTCAACATAATACTTATTTGTAACTTAACAATAACATTAGTAATGTGGGTGGCAGCAATTATTTGATATGGGAGCAAGACGAATCCTAGTGACAGGATCCGGACCATTAGGTTGTGTCCCATCACAATTAGCCGCGAGGGGAGCAAATGGCCAATGTGCATCCGAGCCTCAACAGGCCGCGGCTTTATTCAATCCTCAACTCGTGCAAATGATCCAAGGTCTCAACCAGGATCTTGGATCCGACTATTTTGTAGCTGTTAATGCCATGAATATGCAAAATGACTTCATTAGTAATCCTCGAGCCTTTGGTGAGTTGCAATCATGAGATGTCACAAAACAATTATTTTGGTGTTACAATCCATTGAAAAAGTTATAATCCTAATGTTAATGAATCTAAATTTGTTGGCGTTTTAAATAGGTTTTATTACGTCAAAGGTGGCATGTTGCGGACAAGGACCCTTTAACGGGGTTGGTATATGCACCCCGGCATCAAATCTTTGCTCAAATAGAGACATCTATGTGTTTTGGGATCCATTTCATCCAACCGAACGTGCAAACAAGATCATCGTTCAAACCATCTACACAGGTTCCGACAAGTACATGTATCCGATGAATCTAAGCACCATCATGCAATTGGACTCCATGACTTAGCTACTAGTTTAAGCTTTATATCTAGACACATATTAATCTTGTGTGTCCTAATATGTTTCTGCATGACTTCAAGTTGTAACATAAAATGTAATTGTGTTTTTTTATGTAACTATATATATATATTGTTGTATTTGTAACCTCCTTGTGAGCAACACATTATTCAATGGAGGAAAACCTGATATTGAGAAATATTGTGACTATATTAAAGTGACCCTAGCTGCACAAGGTCCAACATATCACATGGTTTTAATTTGACTTTTGATCAATTTTTATGCATGGTGACATGAAATTAAAGAAGATGATCTTTAGTAGAAAAAGTTGTTAAATGAAAGATATATAGAAGACCCACCTTTCCTTATAAGGATTGAGAGGAAAATAAAAGTAACATGGCATAATAAATGCATGTTTTCATTCATGATATTTGAAAAGAATCTAATAAGAAATGTTTGTATGTTCATCATAGGGTTTGATATACATGCGAGTGTCTAAACCCCCTTCTCTTTCAAGATGTATAAACATATTAACAGTACAGGATACTCAAACATCCCATACCTCACTCCGGAAGGATTAAGTACTGTTGTTATACATGATATATCAGTTACATATGTGGGTTCAGCCGTTCAGGTTGCAAGTGATACTTTCTTATCTTAAGTTAGTCCACCTTACCATTGGCTCGAATTTAAAGCTACTAAAGCAAGAGTTTTAGCCTTTACAGTGATTTTTAAGGCCTTCACTTTTCAAGTCTCATGTATATAACAACTCCTTACGTCTCAAAATTATTATCCTCGGGAAAAAAACACACAGTTTAAAAAAAGGGTGACCGCAACACTCTTCAAGCAATTAAATATCATCTCTACTAAATAAATTCTATTTTGATTGGTTGAAATGAGAAATGGGAAATTATTTTAGAATATCCTAAAATAAAAAGATGGACAATACCTTTGGGACGGAGGGAGTATATAAATAGGGAATTGATTTGCACACATCAAAAATTGATTGAGACACTTAAATGTAAAGACATTTTGCTTTAACTGAATGTACATTTGAATGTGTAAATAAAAAGATGGAGTGTGTAAATCATCTCCGATATAAATATGATCTAGATCTAGAAGTTATTGAATGGTCAAAACGAGTCTGTTTACATATGAACATGCAAAAAAGTTAAAAGGGAGACTAGATGTGCTTTAGTAAGGTGTTGTTACAAGCGTACTACATATGCAGGGGACATAATTGTACAACCATCATGGTCGATCGCAAGAGGTAGTTGTCGTACTTTTAGTTATCACACACCGATTTTTTCATAGCTAACACATACCTACCTTAATGTCCTCTTTATTATTCAAATGTATATGTCGTCAACGTTAATCTTTTCCTATTTTGGTAGATTACTTTCTAAAGCAAGTGTTAAATATCACCAATCATAAGTTTGTGTGTGGAGATATGTCCATATGAACCTTTTTATATCACTTTCATTGATTTTGAAATTGGTACCAAAATCTTCTGGGCAAATTCAGTACTTAATGGTCCCTGTATAGATTTAAACATAAATTAGACTAAGTATGAAAAAACCTGCTGATAAAGAAATCAACAAGTAACCTCAGAAAAGTTCACACCAAGACATCATCAAAGAATCAAAGATAACTTGAAGATATATTCACTAGTTGATGCGGGGTCAACTAGTATGTATAAGAACCATAAACTGAAGGAGAAATGATCATTAGAGATCGACAATGCCCTGATGATCCTATCAGCTCTCTGATCCATCCAACAGAATATAACTCAAAATATCTCTTAGATATTTAGGCGGGACTTTTCCAAGTAAGCAAGGGAGCTGGATAAAGTGTATTCTTGAAATGTCAAGACATGTATGAGTTGGTGAAAGGGGAGGAACAATTGTCATCATTGTTCCTCAGGAACAAGTTGTCGTGTTTTCAAGAATATAAAAATTTAATGGAAGATGTACTTCACCAATAAATATTTGACTGTTGACACATCTCAACGACACTCACGTGACATCCTCGTTTGTCTATTATATAAAGAGAATGTTGGTCGGAGTAAATGTTATCCGTTCCACATTTAATATCACATCAAAGAAGAGCATTTACTCTCTTTGAACTTGTTATTGTCCCTGATTCAATCAAAGACTCAAGAGTTCACTTGCAAACTTTAACCTTTGTTTGAGTTTGCTTGATCAGATTGCAAAACCATATTAACTATAATATCATATTATATATGTTTTTTGCAAACATATGTTTACTCAGAATATTATTAGACAAGATAACGGCCCAAGCCCGAATGTGGGTTGAGTTCATTAGGATTTCTAGTATCTTCTATGTAATGCACTATAAATGCATATCAA